>VYXH01000944.1:37142-84177 GCA_013397275.1 Burhinus bistriatus | reverse complement strand
ATATATATAATATATATATATTTAAAATAGTTTGGTTATAATATTAGCTCTGCCTTTGCTTGATACAAATGAAAGGCTGGTAATGCCTAGGAAAACAGTAATAGACCGTGCTTGTGTTTGACTGAAGTCTGTTGCCACTACTGTGGATCAGATAAATGAATTAGTTGCCAGGAGAACATGTGAACTGAACTGAAGTAACTATTTGTACTCCATGAGAGGTGGCCACCAGATATCTTGAGCAACTTTGTTTTAAACTTTTGGAGACAGAGTATTGAAACCATGTTAGGCATTGATACAGGTTTGCGCCCCTGCAAAATAGGTATCTTGATGAAATTTTTTCCTAACTACTGTTGGAAAAAAAAAATCACAGGCTCTGAGGATTTGAACTAAATTATGTATTAATAAAGATTGTCTTGTTTATTTTCAGTTCATTATACAAGGTATAGTTGTGTTTTTTCCCACATGCATCACCATTTTGCATTCCTCTAACATGATGATAACATTCCTTTCAACATGTATTATAGAGTGAATGGAAGAATTGATGTTGGTGAAGCTTAAGCTTTAATAGTAGTATGAAGATTAGGACTACATTTATCTCAGTAATACAGTGAAGACAAAACTCCTTAATGCAGTTTGTGGAGTCTAACTCACTTGGACTTACCCCCACCCCTTTTTATAGAAGTAAAAGGGAATAAGCAAGCAAACATATTTGAAATGCTAATAATGTTTTGGTTGGAACTGCTGGTTAAAGCACAACTTCTTTTTGGGGGGCTTGATAGCAATATGATTACTGACCAGGATTACTGATCAATATGATTACACCTCAGATCTATGCCCCATCTCCGAGGTCTTTGGGTATATCTGCTGTATTTTGAGGGGAAAGGAAAGCTGAGGGAACCTCCATGAACCTTGCCCATGGTTAACGCAGCAGACCTTGGGTGAACAAGCTCTGCAGAGGTTTTGCAAAGGCAAGTTCCTTGTCAAACACAGATCTCACAGCTCTGCATGGCAGATGGAAAGGACCTGGAAAAAAAGGATAAAATGGAAGAGGACCATGTGTGTATTTTTAGGGTTNTGTTCCAATGCTTGATAACCCTTTCAGTGAAGAAAGTTTTCCTAATATCCAATCTAAACCACCCCTAGCGCAACTTGAGGCCGTTTCCTCTCATCCTACCACTTGTTACTCGGGAGAAGAGATCGACCCCTGCTTCGCTACATCTTTTATTATTATTAGGCCAGGCTGAGGTTCACATCTCCAGTGCAGCAGTGAAAACTCACCTTTTGAGCTCCCCAGGACACCTGCCTGTCCTGAGATTTTATATAGGTAGCTACTATTGCTTGGATAGTATCTCTTGGCTATTTTTTTTTTATNAAATCACAGGCTCTGAGGATTTGAACTAAATTATGTATTAATAAAGATTGTCTTGTTTATTTTCAGTTCATTATACAAGGTATAGTTGTGTTTTTTCCCACATGCATCACCATTTTGCATTCCTCTAACATGATGATAACATTCCTTTCAACATGTATTATAGAGTGAATGGAAGAATTGATGTTGGTGAAGCTTAAGCTTTAATAGTAGTATGAAGATTAGGACTACATTTATCTCAGTAATACAGTGAAGACAAAACTCCTTAATGCAGTTTGTGGAGTCTAACTCACTTGGACTTACCCCCACCCCTTTTTATAGAAGTAAAAGGGAATAAGCAAGCAAACATATTTGAAATGCTAATAATGTTTTGGTTGGAACTGCTGGTTAAAGCACAACTTCTTTTTGGGGGGCTTGATAGCAATATGATTACTGACCAGGATTACTGATCAATATGATTACACCTCCAGGGAAATGGCTTCAGATCTATGCCCCATCTCCGAGGTCTTTGGGTATATCTGCTGTATTTTGAGGGGAAAGGAAAGCTGAGGGAACCTCCATGAACCTTGCCCATGGTTAACGCAGCAGACCTTGGGTGAACAAGCTCTGCAGAGGTTTTGCAAAGGCAAGTTCCTTGTCAAACACAGATCTCACAGCTCTGCATGGCAGATGGAAAGGACCTGGAAAAAAAGGATAAAATGGAAGAGGACCATGTGTGTATTTTTAGGGTTTTAGTGTATATCTCATCCACATGAGAACAGGCACACAGCCCAACAACACCCCTTGGGTAGGTTTGTTTTGGGCCTGCCTCTTGTTGTTGGTGTTGCTCTTTCCCATCGTGTCATTGAGTAGCTTAGGCTCTGCCAGGGCACTGTGGCCAGAGCCATCATGTCTGCAGCACCTCATCCCCCTACACTCCTCTCTGGAAACTACAGAGCTTTCATCTTTGTCTGTACTGGTCCCATGCTCAGCCTTGTGCGGCATTGTTCCTGCAGCTGGGTGACAAATTGTTGCTTTCCAGCTTTCATATGCTGTCCCAGGCATGGTGCTCCTCCTGGTGCTCCCCCTAGTCCCCAGGGTCTCCCTGGCTCTTGCACTGGCTCCAGCCTCCCCAAGCACTCCTGTCACTGGAGCTGAGGGATCCACACATGAAAGCAGCACACCTTCCCCTTTCAACCTCCTTTCCCTGCCTTCTGCACGTCTCCTGGGACTGTCTGTAGAGAGATCCATCCTTCAGAATACACTAGACTAGTCTACACCAGACTAGACTAGAGTAGAATGTGTATATACATATACACACACATATATACATATATACACAGACATATATATACATATATACAGACACTCAAATATATACATTTATATACATATGTATGTATATTAATGATTAAAGGGCTTTAGGGCAAGGGCAGTGGGAGCAGCTGTTCCTTTGCGAAAGAATATAAAACTGATTGGTCTCCTCCTATGCCTACCGGTCCATGCTATGGTTTCTCGTAAGCATCAAATTGGGATATGAGACCACCTATTCATACACAAAATACAAGTGAGGAAGCTGGAGGAGAGACAGTGCTCAACTCTTTAGTTTTGCTTTTAACAAGGCTAGGAACCAGCACAAAGCAAAGTTACCTTCTTTCAAAGTTGTTTTCATGTGGGAAGTCATGGGGAATAAACACATCTCTGCTTAATCTTCTGCAATGAAACCCACTGAGTACCTTGTGCTTTGCAAAAAACAAGTGTGGCAGTTTCTTTACTGAGATCCCAATTTTCACATGTCACGTTCCAAACTCTCCTCACACACGTGACTGTAACAGAAAGGGGGTTATGAGCACACACGTGCAGCTGGTTTCCAACAGCAGTCTTTCTTGGATGACATTTAAAAAGGTTATGAAATTGAGTTGTACTGGCTCGACTCATTTCTCCTTGATGCTTGCTTTGTTCCAGCAGCACTGGTGTGTGTATAAATAACAGTTTGTATCCCTTGACAACTTCCTGAATTAGAACAGCACTTGTGGTCAATCACAGCAGAAAGAGCAGCAGGGAAATACTTTGGCCCAGCAGGCACAATCATGCCATTTGTTGACTCGTAAAGTGGGTGCTTGTGTCGCAAGTGATGGTTTTCAGTGATGTCCCTTTGTTGCTATAATCGCTATCAGCTTTTCTGCTATGCTTTAGAAAGACGGACCATCTGTTGCATTCTCTCTTGACAGCTCTAATCTCTTGAAGGAAGAAAATGCAGGTAAGAAAAACAGTTAGGTGACTTAGTTGCTTCTGAGCTGGTGTTCAGGTAAGCCTTTAAAAGACGGGTTCTCCTGTTCCTTGTTCTTCTTTTCCTTCACTAACCTTGACTTCTTGTGGCTTCAGGAATAAGACAGATCTGTAGCTCTTGCTGCTTTTCTGTCTCTTAAGTGGCCAGTTCTCCACCAACGGTGCCTGGAAACTTGTCTGTTTATTCCTAGAGGAATCAATAAGGAGATCTGTTTGTAATACTGCAGCCAATGAGCCTGAAATTCCTTTTCTCTTGTAGGTATATAGAATTGATAAAACTTATATATGATATTCAGCTAGAAAGAATTCAGTTTCCATATTTTGTATCTATCTGTCTCTTCTGCTCCGCCACCCATCATATTTGATGAATAAGTAACACGCTGCGGATTTGGTCTCAAGATCAATGTTAAAATGTGCTATAAACACAGAAAAAGCAAATGAGAAAGTATAGGTTTTATGAATAAATTTAATTATGGGTAACTATAGTAAATTATCAACTGATAGGTTAACTGCCATATTTGAAAATTAATATAATTGTCATTGCTACCTTTTATTCTTTTCTCCAGCAAGCGCATAGAGAAACTTGGAGGTCCTCACTTTTCCCAAGAAGGTTTTCTGTTTGGAGGGAATGGTATGGGTGAACGAGGGAGTGTGGACTTCCATGTACAGAATTCTGGAATTTCCAAAAACAATGCTAGATTTTAAAAATGAGAAAAACTTTTAACATTTCAGTAGCGCAAGTCCCTTGTATGTAGTGAGAAAGATTGTCATTTGCATATTATTAGCTTTGTTGCACTATGATAGAATTCCTTACTTCTTGTAGTTTTGTTTTATTTAACTAAACTACTCCCCATTTTTCTTACCTATGTATTGATTGTCATGCAGCAAGACAGCTCAATCAGGGATGCACTGTGTTTTAACATTCGTCAAAAAGGTAGTGGGGTAGTCTATAAATTTGGTTCCTCTCATTGCTTTGACCCAGTCATGTAGCGACTCACATGGAAGATGATGTCTGTAGTAACATCTCTGTTGTCCTATGAAATTAAGACATCACTCCAATCTTCAAGAAGAACAAGAAGGAGGACCCAGGGAACTACAGACCGGTTAGTCTCACCTCTGTTCTTGGGAAGGTTATGGAGCGACTCGTTCTGGATGTCATCTCCAAACACATTGAAGAACAGGAAGTTATTGGAAGTGGTCAACACGGATTTACCACAGATAAATCATGCTTGACCAACCTGGTAGCCTTCTATGATGTTATAACTGATTGGCTGGATGAGGGGAGAGCAGTAGATGTCATCTACCTTGACTTCAGCAAGGCATTTGACACTGTCTCCCATAACATTCTCATTAGGAAGCTGAGGAAGTGTGGGCTAGATGAGGAGACAGCGAGGTGGATTGAGAGCTGGCTGTGTGACAGAACTCAGAGGGTTGCGATTAATGGAGCCGTGTCAAGNGCAACAAAGATGATTGGGGGATTGGAGCACCTCCCTTCTGAGGAAAGGCTGAGAGAGCTGGGACTCTTTAGCCTGGAGAAGAGAAGGCTGAGGGGAGACCTTATTCTTGCTTGGAAGTACCTAAAGGGTGGGTTGCAAGAGGATGGAGGCAGACTCTTTTCAGTGGTTCCCAGTGACAGGACGAGGGGCAACGGGCACAAGTTGGAACATAGGAAGTTCCATTGAAACATAAGAAAAAACTTCTTTAGGGTGAGGGTGACAGAGCACTGGAACAGGCTGCCCAGGGAGGTTGTGGAGTCCCCTTCTCTGGAGATTTTCAAGACCCACCTGGATGCAGTTCTGAGTAATGTGCTCTAGGCATTCCTGCGTCAGCGGGGGAGTTAGACTAAATGACCTCTAGAGGTCCCTTCCAACTCTAACAATTCCGTGATTCCGTGAATCAAAGATAGATGATTTTGTATAAGTTTCCAAATCAATATGAGAAGATTTCAAGGAGCATCTGATTTTATGTTGTATTATGGAATAGAAATACAGTGGGACAAGCTGAGCCTAGATAATTATACAAGACAAAAATTGCTTGCAGAATTGTCTCCTCTTGGTGATCTGTTGTAGCAATTTGCCACAAACCCACATCTTTCCAAGGCAATGACTGCTCTAGAGTTCATCTTAGTGATGGTCCATTTCAGGATACACCCTTATATCCTGAAGCATGCTTTGGATCTTACTGTAAGATAAACAACTAGCTAAATATTAGTTTACCCAGGCCTGCAGTCTAGTTTATAATAGTTGTTACCTTAGTGCAATAAATAAATGGGTAGCATATGACCATGGGTTACATACATGAAGATACATTAATATCATGTCTGTTAAGAAATTTTATATTTATTTGTAGATTGCCTTTCAGGAAACTGCTGTTTATTTCCTTTAGCCTCATTTACATAAGCCTTACCACAGTAAAGTGCTATATTCTATATAGTAAATACATTTCCAGCTTGCACAGGAAGAACTTTATTTTAAATGAAAATGCCATTTTCCTTTAAGTTTTATTTTCTACATGTTTTCTTATTTATTCTGTAGACAAATACTGAGCCCAATATACTAAATGAATTCACCCTGGGTGAACACTACAGAGTTGTTTGTTCAAACAGTACTAAGCATGATAAAACACAATCTAGTGTCTTCTATATGCAAACAGTTCAGGTTCCTTTGTTTCTTAAATCAGTTAGACTTATCATTTAATAAATAAAAATAGATTAACCCATCTGTTGTTTGTTTTTCTGAAAACATTGGGGTCTGTTTTAAGAGAAAATAGAATACCTTTAAGTATATCAGCAATATCTGCTTTCAGGGCAAATGAGATTCAAAGAACCTCATTGCTAACACTTGATACGGTCAATGGTGAGAAACCAGATACGTTCACTTAGATTTACATATGTTTTAACAAATGTTATTAAAGAAGACAATGCTACAAAATCTGAAAAGATTTATCATAACTGAGAAGCAAAAGCAAAACCATAAAACCCTTAGTCAAATACATTGCCATTTTAATAGATTGAATTAATATATTGAATCATGACTCATTCTGAAATGAACCGATGCCTTCTAGTTACTAACCTCAGAAGGGCAAGGATGTCTCTGCTGTTACCAGGTGGTGAGAATCTAGATGGTATAGTTCATCTTCTATTCAATAAAGATTTGGAAGGGGTCTGGAAAGGAGCATGAAGAAATTATATGGATAAACGGAATAGGAAGAGAGAGAGAGAGAGAAAGAGGGGAAAACACACAGTCTATGGAACAGATGAAGACAGAGCATGCCCTCATGCCTGGCTTGCTCTTTGTTTTTCTACCCCAAATACAGAGGACATTTCTGTTGCAAGAATGCCCTTCTGAAGTCACTCTACAAAAAAAATGACTAGCTGGGCTAAAAGCTGAGTATGGACAGAACTTCAGTTTAGTGAATAAAAAGTATGGGTTACAGCAACAACAAAGAGAATGACCTTAATCAAAACATGAAATTGCTGTTTGTGTTGCAGCTTTTGTGCATTCGAAATGGCACAAAAATATACATGATTAATACCCTTGTGATGCTTAAGTTCTCCAGTATTTCTGTGCATCCACTGAACACTGGGTTCTGATACTGTATCTGCTACTTTTCAGTCTTGTTTTGGGGGGAAGATGTTGAGCACAATCATGCATAGCTGTATAGGAAAGGAAAACGATGCATTTTTGTTTTGATAGCATATTTTCTAAACAAGTGTCTAATTTTAATACGTCACAGTATCTGCTTTCTGATCAAAATGTTTTGTCACAATTTCTTTGTACTCTTGAATCTTAGTAATTCACAGCTTTTTGCTTTTTTGAAATCTGCAAACATTCAAACTGACAATTCCAGTTAGGTTGTTCATTTTATTTCAATATTATTTGAATAGGAATTACAGTAAGTAGATAGAAACAAATAGCAAAAGAAGTACAAAATGGCCTCCACTGTGCTTCAGACTTGAAAGGCACCCTTCCGTACTAACAAGGATGATGGCTGTAAAAAACAAACAGTGCAAAACATAATTTTAAATTCTCATAGAACTGAAGCGTGCAAAAAATTTAGGGGTCACCTATATACAAGTCACTATGTAAAAATGCTCATATGAGTCACTTAACACTTCCCATTTGTAAAAGTCGAAGCAATCTTACAAATGTGTAACTATCATCACCTCTGTCTATATAAATTTCCTCACATTCACTGTGATTATATGACACAGCAAGGATCAGGCTCTAAGATTTGGTTGTACTGTGCTGCGAGAAAGTTTCCAGCTGAGTGTTAAAAAAGGTGCTGAGTTATTTACCAGGATGGCAACAGTAAATATCCTGTGTGAAACTCCGCTGCTGTCAGTGTTGATGATAAGACTCCCACAGACTTAAATAAGGCTAGGATTCACCTCTCCTACACTTCATTTTCAATTACAGTCTGTACGGAGAGCTTTTAACGTGACTACCAATTAAGACCTTAAGGGGGCTATGGAGACATTCAAAGCAGCTTTTTCTGTTGGCCTCTTTAAAGTTTTATAGGGATATGCTTCTTCATTGTTATAAACTCTTCTAAATATTTCCTGGGAAGAGGGGAAGAAATGGCAAAGGGATGGGGGGAGAGAGAGCAAGACACTAGCCCTGGGTTTGTTTATTTGCTTTTTTCTTTAAACTTCTCTTAAACTACCTAGGCGGTGGTAAGTCACAGTTCTTTATATAGCTTTTTTGAAAAAGCTGTTTTTTAAAAGATGAACTTCCTGCAGATTTTGGGTCTCGTGTAGGAAAATTTGATTTCCTGTTGTATCCTTGGAGCAGGTACAACATCAGTACTCATATAGCCCTTCTGAACCATTTCAGACTCTTCTTTTTATTATCTAAAAATAGCGGCATCTTCAATTGACCATTTTTTCTTGACTTGCTCTTTAGATGCTTAGTGTTATTCCCTGTTTTTCTCTGAACAGCAGGACAATCTGCAGTCTAGCACCAATCAACGTGGCCTGTCCTCAGGAAGCAGCGGCAGAAGAGGGGACTGCAGTTTCGCATTTGTCCTCCATGCATCTGCAAATTCCTCCTCCTCCCTTTCCTTTTGATGTCACTTTTCTTGTCTCTCTGGGACTCTCAGAAGGAACTTTTACAAGAGCTTTCCCTCGATGCAGAGAGAAGCTAATTAATGGGAGGGAAGGTTGTCTTCTCCAAGAGTGAAGCCTTTTGCTAGGTAAGCTCAGGAGAACTCTCGTAAATGAGCAAGAAAAGCTCATCTGTAGGTAACCTGAAACCTGTGCTGGAAAGAGAGGTTTGATTTCTTGCCTCACTAGGTAAATAACTTAGAATAACTTCAGTGGGCTTTAGGTTAGTCCTTAGTCTGTGTTCAGCTCATTTAATAGAACTGGAAAGGCCTCATAAACCTAATCAAAACTAAATTCTAGAAAGATTTTTGCAGTAACTGTAAACACACATTTCAAACAGTGTGGAAGGAGCAAATTTGTCACTGGTCATTTAATTTTGTGAAATCTCACTACCATAATGCTGTGCACCAAGTGAATAAAATGCTGACCTCCCAAACCATGAGATTCTTCAAATATTTCCCATCTTGCATTTTTTCTTAAATACTTCCCACTTGTAAAAATGTCATGCTATAAGATTAAAAGCTTTTTCCTCATCTAAATATCTAATCTATACAATTGGTTTATGATGAGCAGGAGCTTTGTGTTTGGTTGGTTTTTTTTTTTTTTTCCTGGAGGGAGAGTCAGTAGGTTGTATTGTTGCTAGTCTCAAACTGGTTTTGCTGATAAATATTAAATTATTCCTCCTCTCCCACTTTTTGCAAACTTGTCAGAGATTAAACAGATATACAGGAGATGGCAGAAGCAGCACAGAAAATTTGGATGGTGTGCTTGTCACCCTTTAAAACACTTGGTGGAGCAGATGAGAATTTAAAGAGAGCACCCTAATTAGTATTAGTCAGGGACAGATGCAGAACTTTGAAAACTGGAAACGGAGGAAATCATTAGGAAATTTGGGCTAAAGAAATGGAATTCTTTCAGCCGGGCAAAATTCCCTGTGGAAGCCAAAGTCTGCGTTGTAGCATGTCCAAAAATTTAATGTTAACATGTGAAAAACCTCATATGTCATCTCTCTCTCCCAACTTAATTGTGAAAACCTTTTTTAGAACAATGAGGCTTTGAACACAACAGCAATGGAAACACAAGTATCTTGCTTCTTTTGAAGAAATCAAGCTGGCATTGCAGCTACGCATTTGAGACGACCTTAGTTTGATATTTTGTTCCCATGCTGCATATTCCTGAAATTGAGACTCTTGCTTTCACTTGAAAACTGCATAGAATACCTCTGGGAATGCAGTGGTAAACCGGAAATTTGCCAATATTAAGCATTATGGGCATTGTTTCAAATAGCATCAGGGGTATTATTTTAAAACCACTGACAGAATACTTCCCCTGCGTCAGCAGGGCAGTTGGACTAGATGATCTCTAGAGGTCCCTTCCAACTTTGTTTAGGACAAAGAAATCCATGGGTTTTTTTGACAGATAATGAATGAAAATCCATATATAAACAAATTAAGCATCTAAGGATATATAGGAGATGGTAAGAAGCTTGTACAAAGAGGGAAGGGGATAGTTTAGGTGAAGTCTGTGGTGATGTGCTAAGTAGATAAGAGATGGCAGTTAAAGAAATCTTTACAGGATAACAAGGATACATTCAAACGTAATATGTTATGTAAAATGGGTCCAGCGAAAGAAATTCATAGCAGGTTCATGGTCATAGCCAAAACATAGCCAAAAAATGGGCTATTAAGTGAACTCTCAAAGTAATTTCAGTATCTGCAGTTTTATTGCAAGTTAAAACATGAGTATTTGTGTAAAAATGTTACATATTACCTACACTTTTACTTAGATCTCCTCCAAGGCTCTCGGGCAGTGAAGTTCAACAGGGCATGAGGAAAACGCTTATTTCTTGAATATCAGAGCCAACACAATTTTATTCAGAAACAACATTTGCTTCCTTTCTTTCATTGTAATAGAAAGTACGAAACTTCTCTGACTTGTCTATTATTTCTCTGGTGTTTATGTTCCTGTTTCATAAGAAAACCAAATTGTCTGTTGATGGGTTTCGTGTGTGCTTCATTTCTTTGTCATCAGTCAGTGAGTCAGTAACAAGTAAATACATTTTGACTGAAAAGTCTTAGTTTCTTTCAAGAAGAATTCTACAAATAGCTCCTGCAAAACTAGCCAGGTGACTACATTATTATTTCACAGGACAGTGGGTCATCATTGAAAACAGCCTTTGAAGTTCCTGCTGAATTCTGTTGACTCAAATTCGTTTCAGAGGCCACACTATTGTGCAAAACTTATTCTCCCCTTTCAAGTCCACTTTTTCCCTGCAGACCTTCCAGAGAAGCGCCTTCACTTCTGATCTGAAACCTATGCTACCCTCCAACTTTCTTTATTATCTTCTCTTCTCTTTTGTGCTGTTAGTTGCTTTGGAAGTAAAATAAAATAAGCTGATCTCTTGATAGATGTAACTGGGAAGTTCAGTGGATAGTTAATGGAAAGAAATTACTTGGCTTTGACACAAGATATCCATCTTGTGTTATCAGGCTTACCTTCGTGTGTTTGGTTTCTTGAATTGAAAGCTGTTTAAAAGGTAATTATGGTATTCTTACAAAATACTTACGAGACTTGGACGCCTTGATGCAAAATATTTTTGCAGGATACTTTGTGATACCTAGGCAATTTTTATAAGGAACACAGAACTCCTATTGTTGTTTCAAATACACAACAGACTTAAAGGCAATGAATGAAGTTTAGCCAGAAAAATAAAGTGCCTCAAATGTATTTGGGATGTACATATAGGAATGTAAAATACACATAACATAAAATAAGAGTATACTGAAGGAGCAGTTTCATGCTTATTCATGCAGTAGTTTTCCCTCTCTATCCATCCTCACACACAAAGCACAAAGATTGTTGTGTTTCAGAATGCTTATTTTTGGCATTAAAAACAATTATACCATCTTGATTGTTGCTGAAGTTGGTGTCTTTCTGTGACTCATTGTGATTGTGTCAAAGCAGAAATAACATGGATCAATCCTCTTATCTAATCTGACAGTCCACAGCTCTCTTTGCTCCAGCAGCCACCACACTCCTTGGCCTTGCTCATAAATCTTTTGTTTTTAAACACATATCTGTTTCCCAGGCTTTGTTTTTCAGTAGGTATCTGCAAGGGCTCAGTTGTCACTGAAACTTCATCTCGCCTCTGTTGTTCCTTCAAATACCCATTCTTCAGCTCTATCTCTGTTTTTCAGAGCACGTGGAAATTGAAGACATGTCAGCTGATAATTTTTTTGTATGACTAGCTTACATCTACTCAAGGAAAACACACATCATTAAATCTTTGCATTGCTTCCACTGCTGCCTCAGTTTCCATCATAGCCTTTACTTCCTTGCATCACTTGTCACAACGCCCTTTCCTGTTTATTGCTCTGTTTGCTGGCTCCTCCTCTGCTGGCTCTGCTTATCAGACACATTTCAAATAATGCTGCTTATGAAATATCATTCTTTATCCAATTACACACTGTGTAATCAAAACCACAGGCTTTGGATAAAATTAATGGTATGATGATCGACTTAAGTTTTTTGGTAGAAAGGATTTAATAAGAAATAAATAATTTTCATAAAGTGAATCACATAAACCAGCAAAGTAGTTCAGGCTAAATAGCTAGTGAGAAAGCAGTATCTGCAAGACAGCTAACAAAGAAATAAAGAATTTGTTACATATCCCGGGGAAACTCAGCAATGACTCAGGTCTAAAGGAGAGGAGGGCTCTGAATGCCCACTTGGGCATGGGTGGGTCTAAAACTGTTGCTAGGTAAATGTAGTTATACAGAATAAAACATCTTACTTTCTGGTAGAAATGTCTCAAATCAGACCAAGAACATCAGGAATAAAAACGATCTGTTGATTAACCCTTAACATGTCTCTTCTGATAATGCGTTTCTGACATCTCAAACTTTCTTTGAAATGTTGCATGATGTTCCACATTCTCTCCCAAAACCTACTCTGTGAACTTTTGGTACAAATTCCTTTGTTACCATGGGAGCTGAAGGCTGTAGAAACCCATTCTTCTTCATCACACCCTTTTTTCCTTCCTTTTCTCATCCTATTTCAGATGTCTTGACCACTGAGACAGTTGGTTTTACACTTAAAATTACCGGTAGACTAACACTAACTAGGTTTTACTATAAGGTACAGGAAACAAGAGACATCGCTAGTTCAGATCTATCACCTTCAATTTGGATGGCAAACTCTACAATGAATCCTAAAGAATGCAAATACTCAATGTATTAGTATATACATAGTTCCTTAAAAAAATCTCTCGCCTCTGCCAGCTGCTAGCATCTTCAACTCTTCTGTCCGAAATGTGGCACCACAGAAAAGACAAGGAGGGAAGTAACATAATATTCTGTTGACTATGGATCACTAATAACCAGTACTCTTTCTGACTGAAGAGGGAAATGGGAGCTCTCTCAAGTACTTTCTTTCAGGATAAAATCTAGGCTGTTAGGGGCTGCAGTTACTCTGGTTTCCAAAACCTCCCCCACAAAGTACTACAAAAATAAGTTGTATCTCCCATATTATTTGAGTCCTCTCAGAAGGTTTTGGGGAGTTCAGGTGTGATTTATCCAGATTTAGCAGGACAGAAATGGACCTCTGATAGTAACTGCACTTAAATCATAACCACCAAACTCTCATGACACATTAGCATGGAACGACACCTGGAGAAAGGATACCTCAAGCCATATGTCAGCTAGATTGAAGGATGTACTGGCTTTCATATTGCCCAAACAACGGTACCTGACTGCATTTTGTTAGTCTGCAGCCCTGATGTCCTTGAGCTCTCCTCAGTGATACATTACATCCATGCAACCCCAAAACCCACACCTGACAGCATAAATCTAGCCAGACAAATCCATGTACGTGTGAGGTCAAACTGGGATACAGAAATGCTTCTGATATTGTGACAGAGCGATAGAGTCTCTGCTCCAGTTATCGCAAAAAGCAGCAGCTCACTGACCTTGCAAAAGCACTGGATAAGATGTGGGTGTTAGTACTAGTTTTATTTCTCCTGAATGCAGTTTTGTGTCAAACTTGCCACAGAAACTGTGTGCCCTAGCTGCCTGTGAATCTCCACTGATGGTCATCATGTCCAACACCCAACCCTTGCTCAACAGTAGTTTTAGAAGGCAGTGGCACATAGCCCTCCGTGGTGCTAGGTACTAGCTGTGGAATAAGGATAACCAAAAACTCAGCATGAGTTTTCCCAGGCACTTTGGAATTGGGGCAGGAAAACCAAAAATAACTAACTTATGATTTTTTCTTTCATGAGGACAGAAGGGCAGATCTATTTTTAAATGCTTGGATACAATGCATAACCAGGCTGTGTAAGTACCAAAATAGCATGCAGGTTTAAAATCCTCACCTGCATGTACAAAGTTTGCTTGTACTCGCCAGAATTTGAAGATTCTGTTTTCTCTAAATCACTTCAGGAAATACTTTAAAGGCATAAATAGCAGTTAGGTATCAAATTTGTTAAAAATCAGTGGGAATCATGTTCCTTCTTTCTGTCTACATATTTTGAATCTTCCCTTTTTTATGTGTCTATAATAGTATGTTAAAATTTTTTTCTGAAGAACAGCATGGAACAGAAGAAATGGTAGCAAAAATAGAATTGAAGTATCTCTGGAAATCTAAACTAAGCTCAAACTTCAGTTACATGACATATGCAATATTTATTTAATAAATTTAATGTACTAATAAAGTTCTTCCACTTTATAATTACTAAGAATTACAGAACAAATTACTGAAAAACTGAAGCTCTGATAACTAATTTTTAATTACTTTATGTGACCATTGTCTAATAGAAAATGTTCTGAGCTTATTTGTGTGTGTGCTTAGATATTTAAGGGAAATCAACAGCTAACTCAATGCATTTCAATTTTAGTATGTACCTTAAATGCCTTCACGAAAAATCCTTTGCCTATAGGGAAAATAACTGACTTGTATTTTTTGATGAGCTAACATAAATTCAATGGAATTTTAGCTGCAGAGAGGATAATGCAAGACCTGTGAGCTTGGAAGAATAAAATTATCATCAACATAAAGCTGTATCCTTCCTACTCACTGTGTTCTCTCATGTGGTTGAACCTGCTGCTTTCCTCTATTCTTTTAAAAAATTGTACTTTAAAATAGTCTACTTCTAGCCAGCTGTAATATTTGAAACAAGCACCAATATCTCAGACAGTACAGGTTTAAGTTTCTATATTTGAAGGTGCTTTTCTGTAGTATTGAGGTTATGACAGCATATTATTTGTCCAAGTCCCTTAATGGCCACTGGTAACAAAACAACCAACACTTCCCCTACAGAACCTAATTTATACACAAAGCATAATAAATTACAAGAAACCAAAAAGTAAGATCAAATAGCCCTAACATTAAATTCTTCCTTTTTCACTTGATCATAGCTAAGTGAGGCACCTGAGCTCCTTCTGTGACCAACAGAGAGAAAAGAACATCTGAGAGGTGTTCATGGTATGTGAAATGAATCATCTTCTGGAAGTGTCTTTGAGGTGATGTAGCTTGGATTGGCAGTTTAACTTTTAGATGGCTGCAATGAGTTGAGATGAATCCCGCGCTTACTAAACAAGCTGTGTACAGGAAATCCCAAGGGGTTTCAGCGACAAGACATTGTCTTAGTCTTAGTCTACTCAAATATAGACTAAACTTCACATGGCTGTTATATTGTAATTAGCATCAAAGATGTTCGAAGGTCAGACTGAGGTCTCAAAGAGACTTGGGCACCGTCATGCCTCACCAGAATGTGAAATAGGCTTGGGTAGAGTAAGCCTTTACCTGTGGCCAAGTGCAGCTAACAGGGAAGTGCACCTGAATGTACTCATTAGCAGTGCCAAGGAACTTGAGCACATTGCTCGAGAGGAACGTAGGTGCCTGTAACTGCTGTGGTAATGAAGTGACATTTCTCCAAACCAGTGTAGGAAGGTTGACACCTAAATCCTGCCAATGCAGAATAGACACCCAACCTGGGCCTTAAATCCCTGGGGCAACAGCTGGCCACGGGGACCAGCACTTTCCGCCTGAACCAGAACCGGGCGTGCTGCTGCACAGTAATGAAAAACTGATACTACTGATTGGAACTGCATTGGTTTCTCTTGATGTAGCATGTCTGCTTCAAGCTTGCTTTTGTCTTTAGGTCTATGGATATTTTAATAGTTTTAATTCTGATAAGACTGCATTGCCTTTTTTACTGCCTTGTGCTCTCCCCTGTATCTGCAGATAAAACAGACTTTAACATGAAGTGTAGGAAAACATTTTTTAAGGTAAAAAGAAAAATATTGTCCATCTTGACTTTAGTCTAAATATCTGAATGCGTAAGCATCAGGAAATAATGCACCATTTAAATTTGAATATTATACTCATTAGTTCTTGGCAGCTCAGTTACCACGAGGTCTGTAATTAACACCTCCTCTCCTTCAATAAAATGGGACTCTGCTGACTTCTTTCATCAGCAGGTTTGTATGCTTGTTATTTGGCATTTGCTATTTTGTGTCACCACAGAGTAAAAAGTACTCAAAGGATGGCTTCTCCCACACCTATTGGTAGAAACGAACATTAAACATATTGAAAAGTAGCTTCCTTTTCCCTTTTTTAGCTGTCCAAAGCAGTCAAAGTGATGCAATTTGAGCTAGTTCAAGCAGTTCTTTCTCAGGATGGTAGGTCCTTTTTCAGAGAGAAAACCTACTGAAATTAGTGGGCCTATGAGAAAGGGCTCCTCCGGTTTTGGGGTGCAGAATCTGACTCTCTGCATGTCTCTATCATCTCTAATAAATTAAACAAAAATCCATCAATATTCATCCACTTCAAGTACATGTAATTGAAGATGCATCTTTCTTTCCCCCTTTATATGGAACTTGGAACTAAGAAAGCTGAATGAGTAGGTCAAAGGAGCTCTTTGTAAGTTTAGATTACTCTCTCTAACAATATTGCAAGGCTGTGACCGGATTAGGTGTTTAAATTGTTAATGTCCATTTCTACCATCATACCTACAGGAAGGGCAATAGATCTCTTAGTTAAAAAAATCCTCTCAATTACATATATAAATGGCATCTTTTCTCATTGTGCTCATTTCTGCTGGAAATGGCTGGTTGATGCCTGCTGGCCATATGTGTACCTCTGATGTTGCTGCTTGATTTTCCACAACCTCAGCTTTAATTCTGCTTTATTCAGCTGCAGCCATTCTGATGACAACAGATCTCTGTTCTTAACTGAGCGTGGGGGTGCAGAGACAACCCTGGCATGCACACTGTGCAACAGCTCTGGGTGCTTCACATCAACACATCCCTGTTGGTGAGTAGTGTTGACTGTTTAAAAGTTGACAGCAGTTAAACATTTTTGCTCTTTGAACTAGGAAGGAGAAATCATGAAATGGATCGACATAATTGACCTAATGACATTATCCTGATGTCAAAAATGGAATATGTTTGGGAGATATTGTTACTTTTCTTCTTCAATAAGAAATTAAATGAAAAGCAGAGCACATAGCCCCAGTAGATCCTCTTTGCAGTGGCCTGATTGTCAAGTGTGTAGTTTTGGCCCAAGCTGTAAAGATAAAGAAGGCAAGGACAAGCCTGGGTTGTTGTCAGGCTGCATGGAAATATTTCATCCTTTACATGAAGACATGTGTCACAGTTGCTACACCACTGTTATATCTTCATTATAAACAGGATTTTCTTCTGTTGATCTGCGTAGAGTCATCAATTTGTGGGTGGAGGCTCAAAGAGAGGCTTGTATTTCCCTTGCTTGTTGCTGTGAATTTTAAATAAGAACACAATATTGATGCAGAAATTACTATTTATATGAATCTTCTTCATACATATCAGAATGTATATATTCTCTAAAAGATCCATCATCTTGGCTGCACCTTGAATTTAAGAAGTACTTATAGATATTATGGCTGGAGGTGGGGCAACTGCCTGATATTCAGCCAGTGTAAAGGCAATGCTGAGATAATGAGGTAAATAGGCACATGGTCGGTACAGTCTCTAGTAAGAATTATGTCTTCACATGGTCTTAAAGAGCAGGGGAGAAGTGTGGAAGCAGGTCAGGCCTTTTACTTCCTCTCCTAGGGAGATGTTCAGGACACCTGCAGGACCAAGTGCAGCCTAACAGAAAAAAATCCCAAACCCCACAACCTTGTATTTTGGAGAGACAGAATAACCCACTTGCCAGTTGCTGTCAGCCATGAAAACATGTTTCTTTCTATCCATGCCCATCCTGCTTGCTCCTGGTCCAACAACAGTGGTGTGGGTTTTGTTTCCCCTGAGCCTCAAACAATACCGACAAACCCCTCTGTCCTCTAGTTCTGTTTCCTGTGGTGACAAGAAGACACTTGTACACAGCTACAAGGAAGAATGTTATATAGTGCAAGCTCTTTTTCAGCCCCATTATAACATTATCCTGGCTATATTCTTCTCAGCTTTTCAGCTTATATCCTTAATGATTTTGTAGTCTTGGGAATTCATTTTCCAGCCTCTTCTGAGTTGAAGAGCAAGCAGCCCCTTCACTCCACCAAAAAGCTTAATGGGAATCCCTGTGGTCACATATAACCATGCCAGAAGACAGGGCCTGTTATGCGGCCCTGAAGGGAAATGGTGTAGTACAGCTTGCCACAGCTAAACTTCCTTCCCTGATACAAACACCCAGTTCTGTCCAGGTTGCACACTGGAAATAATCCCTGGCTCATGCTCAACATGAGCTGGCAATGCACGCTTGCAGCCCAGAAAGCCAACTGCATCCTGGCCTGCATCAAAAGAAACACGGCCAGCAGGTCTACGAAGGTCATTCTGCCTCTCTGCTCCGCCCTCGTGAGACCCCACCTGGAGCACTGTGTCCAGCTCTGGAGCCCTCAGCACAGGAAAGACACGGACTTGTTGGAGCGAGTCCAGAGGAGGGCCATGAAGATGATCAGAGGGCTGGAGCACCTCTCCTGTGAGGTCAGGCTGAGAGAGTTGGGGTTGTTCAGCCTGGAGAAGAGAAGGCTCCGGGAAGACCTTATAGCAGCCTTCCAGTACTTAAAGGGGGCCTACAGAAAAGATGGGGGGTGGACCCTGTATCAGGGAGTGTAGTGATAGGACGAAAGGTAACAGTTTTAAATTGAAAGAGGGTAGACTTAGATTAGATATTAGGAAGAAATTCTTTACTCTGAGGGTGGTGAGGCACTGGAACAGGTTGCCCAGGGAGGTTGTGGATGCCCCATCCCTGGAAGTGTTCAAGGCCAGGTTGGATGGGGCTTTGAGCAACCAGATCTAGCGGAAGGTGTCCCTGGCCATGGCAGGGAGGTTGGAACTAGATGATCTTTAAGGTCCCTTCCAACCTAAACCATTCTATGATTCTGTGATAAGTTGTCAGAAACATCATTTGTGTCCATATCATAATAAAGATGAAGATTTACTTATTCTAAGTGAAAAGTTGTCAACTCATACTCCGATCCAGGCAAGTGGAGAGCTTTTGAGGGGTCTACCTTAGGCCTTCTTTGCTCACGTAACAGAGCCTCTTGAGAGATGCAAAGGCTTTTCTAATGCCAGTCATTTCAAAACTCAGAAGAAGTAACTGCTCATTTGAGTCATGAATTAATAGAGGTCACTTTACCTTCCCCAGTACAAACAGGTCCTGCTGCAAAAAGGGATAATGAGCAAAGCACTGTTGTCCTGCTCATGCTTTTTAAGCAGGAAGATGAACACAAGAGAAAATGGGGAGCTGTGAGCAGCAGTAGCTCTAAGAGTCATAGTTAAGTGGAGTCCCTTCTGCTAGCCTACCTCTTCAAATCAAATGTTCCCATTTAATGTTCCTGGACAATTGCTGTCTGCTGGAGATTGACATTAGCTTGCTTGGAAGCATTAGTGACAATGAGATTGGAGTAACTTGGGATTCATGCAGAGGTTTTTTCTAGGCTGGGCCCCTATTGCTCTATCTCTTTTTGGCTAAATGCGGTCTACGTTGGTAAGAGCTTCCAGTGGATGAAGTTCACAGCGTGCAGTTGATTTCTCTCAGTACCTAAATGATACTGAGACCAGCACACTGTATTTCCTTTAATAAAATATAATTTTCATAGACAATGAAACTATGTAGCCAAAATGAAGGAATCACTTTTCTAAAACCTTTTACAATATGTCCTAATGGAAAGATTAAATTATACTAATTTCCACTTTGCCTCAGCCCAAGTTCCCCAAAGGGACTTATTTATCTGGTTGCTATAGCAGGATCAAAAGCTGTCTCTGTGTGCCTCCAGCCTGTCACAGCAGCAGAGTTCAGAAGACAGTGTGCAGAGAAGACCGGAATTAGCCAAGACAGGAAATTTCAAGGACAGTCTGTCTGGGACATTCATTGGTCAGTGACCTGCTGGTAGGAGGTGCCTTCAGCACTCTGGATTTATAGTGCTGAAAATATCTTCTCTTTCATAAAAATCTA
This sequence comes from Burhinus bistriatus, assembly GCA_013397275.1. Classification (NCBI taxonomy): domain Eukaryota; kingdom Metazoa; phylum Chordata; class Aves; order Charadriiformes; family Burhinidae; genus Burhinus; species Burhinus bistriatus. The sequence goes on along the minus strand of VYXH01000944.1, from coordinate 64,003 downwards.
AAACTTGTTGGATTTGTGTTTTTCCAAACCATATCAGGGTTACCCTCTTCCCCAGTAACATATAAGTGGCCTAGTATTTAAAACTATCATCCAGAAGTGAGAAGATTTCTCTCCTTGGCCCAGAAGTATCCAAGCCCACATTTTCCACTTTCCAGTTCCAGCTGTTGCTGTGGGGAGAGCAGTCAGTTGCAGGGGATTGAGCTTGCTGCTGAAGCCCTGCCACCTCTCCCTGCCTGGACCCAGGGGAAGGGCTAGTACTACAGAAATAATTTGGAAGCCAGAGGGTCAGTTTACAGGCAGGACATTTGCATCCCAGCCATTTTTGCTAGAGAACAGGCTTGACATGCGCTTGAGGAGAGGTGAGGGCAGCAGTGGCTCAGGATGCAGGGAACAGCATCTGCTGCAGCCCTGCCTGAGAAGATGCCCTGCTATCTACCCACACAGCCACTGGTCCGGTCCAGCTCCTCCAGCCCCACTGCACCACTCACCCTGATGCACTCACAGCAGCAGAAACACCCTTGTGGCATCCTGCTGCTTTCCTTCCAAAGGAAGCAACCCTGCCTTTGCCAAGAAGTACCAAAGGCCCAAGAAGATGGTTTGAGCTTGTTCCTGGTGGGAAAGAACTCCTAGGAGAAGAAGGGGGAACACTGTTCTTACACCCTGGAAGAGCACAAAAGGAGGAAGTTGATGAGTAAAGGAGGGAAGAAAAATCATCCCTTGCCTTTGTCTCTCACCCATAATCCATAATCTGCTACGGCAATCTCTCTCTGAAACTATCTGGACTCCTCTTTCCTATCAAGACCTCTGGAGATGTCTGGACCCTTCTGACTCTTGTCTTTTGCTCAGCATCCCATACAGGTCTCCTCTGCCATCCTGCTTTTAAGAGAGCCATCTAACCCTCTAGTTCTCCCCTTCCTCACCCAAAACTGCTCAAAACATCCTTCACCTCTCTCAGCCCTCTCTTTGCCCACCCACATACAAATATGCTCCTTCCAGTGCACCTCCATTCTCCAGTCCTGTTATCTTCTCAAAACAAATTAGCAACGATCGTAGATTTAGGCGTTTTCGAACTAGGAAGTGATTTTGTAGCGTATACCTGCAACACTTAACTTTAACCATCCTTCATATGATTTACAAACAATATTTAAATGGTATTTAAGTTTTTGGTTTGTTTTATAAATCCTGGTATAGGGTTATTATTTTGTACTCCTTTCAGAAAAAGCCTCATAAAAAGGTGAAGTGACTGAAAAAGAAGACAAAAGTATGATATTAAATAAGAAATACATGCAAAGATACTCTCTTATGGGTGAAAACCTTAGTGTTATATTAATTTTTTGTTGAACCAGTAATGAACCCCAAAGTCAGTTTAAACTAATTTTAATTGAATTTCCTATGTGATGCAGTTGCCAATAGAATAATAGCATGCATCAGTGGGCTGCAACTATTTTTTTCTTTCATCTCTATTTCCTTCTCCTTGGCATTTTATAAAACAGGCATTTTTTTCCCAAAAGACTTGGAACCCATTGATTTTTAAAGTTACCTATGGAATTCTGCCTTGTGAGGTGCAAAATGAACAAGGAAAAACACAAAATGTGGTAAAAGCCCCTGCGGAGCTCTCTGTAATTAACTGTGTGTTCCTGAAGGGTCCCCAGGGGTGGAGAAAGGCACTTGTTAAATGAGGCAACAGTTTCTATGGAAATGGAAAATAACCACTCTCTGAAACTTCCTACATAAAAATAGTTAGGCTGGTTGCGTGCATTACGTTATATTTGGTACATCTTTTCAGGTGGAAAACTTGTCGACTTTTAACTCTAATAATGACACAGAGTGCTGTTAGTCAAATTAATGTAACCTACTTGTGCAGCTTTATTAGCTTAACTTGTAAAAGACAGGTGGATCGCGCTAGTCCATTCCTGTATGTGACCATGTTCAGCCAATCGTGTTTAGAGATCTTGCTATCTTTTTGCATACAGTGCTGTTCAGTTATCATTTGAGTTATTTTCTGTTTTACTTGTCTACTGATCTACAAAAATCTGACTTTTTAACACCGGGCTGCAGTGCAAACTGCAATTACACAACCTAATCTGTAACACGGTTGTGAAAACACTCGGGAGCCATCTGGGCAACCTGTCCTCCTTCAGATGCCACAGCGTCCTAACTTACAGTCCTGAGTCCTTTGCAAAATTCAGGTCACTGAGCACTTAAAAGCAAGCCCCAAATGCAAAATGATCTGAAATCACTGTATGGATTTTACAACTGAGTTTTCACAATAGCAGCTCTGCAAGGTATGTTAGGATGCACGGAAACTGATGAGTTGTTAAGCAACAAAACCAGAGTAAATATAAATAGAAAATATTGCATATTCAATTTAAACAGTCCCTTTTCTGTTGAATGAATAAAATAAAAAATCTTTCTAAAATTAATTTAACTATCTTGGCCTCTGAAAAGAAGTAAGTAACCATAAAGGCTTGAACTGTTGTCTCACTCTGATGATGTTCTTGCAGCTTAGGATACATTTCTAGCTTCGATGAAGCTGGTGACATAATTCCTGATCCCTTCAATGGGCTGGGACTTTGCTCTGTGAGAGAGAAGAACTAAATTCTCTGGTTCTGTCAGACAAGTAAAGCACTATGTTTTTTCTATTATGAAAGCAGGTAATAAGTTAGAAATTCCCACCTTCAGAAACAGAAGAATCTAACATCTAGCACCCTTGAGAGCAGTAGCCTAGTTGCAGAAATGACACAAAAATACCAGGCGACTTGAATTCACTGTAACTTTCAAAGCATAGTTCTCTGAAATATCTTCGTGTAGTTCTGGCCTCATGGAAATATCGGACACAAAGGGTGGAAATAAAAAACCCCAAATCTCAAACTTCATTTGCCATTGTACTCTTACTAGGTGATTTCCTGATATTTGAGCAGTTCCTGTTCAGGCTCCTGCTGTGTACACGCTTTCAAAATACACAGCACAACCCATATTTCTGCAGCATTTATTTTAATCAGAACTTGTAGGATGAAGCCCCACCTAAACCAGAAAACTGGATGATTGATCACCTCTTGTTCACATCTTTTGCTGAAAAAAATAGCCTCTGTGGAAATGAAGTTTGACTTGCAGCTAACCTCTTACACACCGTTAAAAGGAAGAGGAAAAATAAACCAAGGAGTTCTCATTAGCAAACCTCCACTGATGTTGCTCACTGCTGGCTTGATAGCAAAAATGGTATATTTCTATCACAATTATTGTATTGCATTTGCGTGGCGAGGTTTTGGTAATCATTGAAGTAAAACTAAATGTTTATTGAGTAGTTATTTAGATGATGAAGCTTTTATTTTGTGTCATAAGCTTCAGTAGGAGCCAATGTAGCATGGGAGCAAGGGATTTTATTGACTGCTTTTTTATATCAAACTAAATCTTTAGCTATTGATCAAAGGAGCATAGAAATCAAAGAAAAATAGTGCTGTACTGTATTTGACAGACCGAATTATGTTACCAGAGAATGACAGGCCTGAAAATTAGTTATTAATTGTGAGTAAAACGACATAAAATCTGATCTGAAGCTTTATTAATAGAAAGCTAGAGGATGATAATATAATTATTACCAATCACATAACACTGAAGATTTAACTATTGAAAGCATGTCCTGTCAAACTACTGAATGTTAGTGCAATAGTGCTGGTTTAGTTTACTTGGACTTACATAAAAAAATTAATTTCATCCACGACTTTTTGATGAACAGGCTAAAACAATTAGAAGCTGACAGGATATGTGTTGATTAGATTACTTTGTTATGTTTAAATTGTAATTTTAAGGGAAAACTCTTCATTATGTTTCTGCAGAGTATTCCTAGAATCATTTCTTGGCTAAAGATTAGCAAACATTTTTACCAGCAACCTGAGTGTGGACACTGTCAGTTCACTGTCTCTGTATAACCAGACTCATGGCCAGTACCTTTTATTCAATATACCATTATCAGATGTAGTCTCTTAGTATAGTTTGACTATTAAACTGTGATAACTAGTGTGTGACCTAATTATTATTAAATAATAGAGAACATGTCACTTGAGAGCTAGGGGGAGTGTAGAGGGAAGAGGAGCCTGAATTGTCCCACGTGTAGTTGCAAACTGCAAGGAGATCAGAAATGGGGCTCGGTCCTGGCCACGGGGACTTCCCTGGTAGCCCCTGTGTTGGTCCTCAACCTCCTTATGAGCTCCTCTCTCCCTCTCCTCCCCTAGCACTGGCACCATTTTGTGGACAAAAAATAAACTAAACCCTTTTAATTTTAAGGGAACAGGCTGTGGATGTTGCGAACTGAACTGCTGCAGACCACATTGGTTGGAACTAGCTGTCTTCTTCAGTGGCTTGCGTTAGTGATCAGTTAAACTTAATGGCTGAAGGAAGCAGATCACCGTCAGACTCTTTGGCTATGTATGTGCTGCTAAATATAATATGCAAGAAGCTGTTCCCTGTGTCCTTACAGTTATGCACTCTTCCCCAAGCACAGCCGCTTTGTGCATGAGACAGGGAATACACTAGCAATTGAGCAGCACGGACAATCCCACACCAGTGCGTAAACTCATGCTCAGATCTATATAATGCTCTTGACTCTGGATGTTGACTAAGCAAAACACATTAATGTAATTAAAGGCAGCTAAAATCACCTTTAGTGGGTCGGTTAAAAGCATCATTGACACTCTCTGGCAACACGTAGAACTGGTGGACACTTAATTAACAATCCATATCATAACTTTAAATGATGAGTGCTAGCTAGTCAGAAGATGATCTTATTTCTGGCAATGGATGGCCTTGCTCTTAATAAGGCATAGTCAGTCACCTATACATGAGTTAACAATGAAACTGGAAATCAGAAATGTTCAAGGAGTACAACATTCTATGTAAAATACAGAGATTTTTCTGAAAAAGATGAGACCCAAAAAAATGCACCCATAAAGCAGTTCATCTCTACTCTAAGGCAGCAGATCCAGTCTTACAAGTTTCTGAGGTTAATGGAGTTCATGATAACAGGCTAAATCATGACTGGGATATAGGCCAAAGCTCATAGATATGTTGAGGAAACCCAGAGTTAACACTTAGGCAAGGAGTTAGAATGTGCTGAGAAAGAAAATTGCCCAGTCTTGAGTGAAGCTTGCTCTTTGACACAAGAACACTGACAGCCAAAACTACTGCGGTCAGAAGCAGGTTGAAAGTCATGAATAATTCAAAACCTGAGTTCCTTATGAAGAGCTAGAGCACCATGTTCTGTCCAAACCATCATCCGAATGTGACTACTACAACCATGTGCGTGAGGTGGGGAGATATCTGAAGCACCATGGGAGCATGTGCCTCATCGGCAAAGAGGATGACAGTACTGTTGGCTCCCAGGAATTCCTCATGGGAGAGGTAGTTGTAAGCAAAAAAGAAAATAGTTGCCATGAAATCCAGTGCTGTGTATTAGTTTTATACTGGGCATATGTACATGCCTGTTATATCAGAAATAGCAGGACCTGTACTAAAGGAAGAGATACAGGGATCAGAGGCTTCAGGTAACTTGATTCATCTGAATGGATTATCTAAATTGTGTATTAAGCACACCTTCCCCCATTCCTTGCTCTCCCATGCACATATCACATACAGGACTGTCCATAAAATGCACAGTAAAGAGGGCGTGATACTAACAGGTCTCTGTCTGTTGCTATGTAAAAGTACCCCTCTCTTGAGTGAAAACTGGATAAATAGGATTTTTTTAAGCTTTGAGAAGAGAATATACTAAATGTACTCTCACAGGGTAATTCATGTGCTTGGTATTATCTATATTTTTGTTTTATCTAGATTTTCCCAAGCCTCCATTAGCCCTGATAACTGAGTGATGACTGTCTACACTTAAAACTCATTGCTTAATGGGAAAAGTTCTTTGCACGTAAGGTCTAAAGACATAAATGCATGCCTTTGTGCAAAATGGGAAAGCTATAATTATAATAATGTTGGTAAAAAAAGAGAGACCAATACTGGATTAAATGGGTGTTAAGTTGTTGTCAAGTCAGAGCTCTCCTGAAAAGGAAGTGAATCAAAATATGAAAGAATTTGAGGAATTATCAAGGGAATGGAGAATCTCTCAATGGAGAGTAGATGGGAACTGGAGGAGTTTTATAGAAAGGAATGTATCTATTTAATTTTGGATATTGATTCCGAAGCTGTATTTTTGTTTATAGGTGTTGGCCCTTGAGCAGAAGAGGATCCATGGAAGACCAATGGCTTGCATTACACAGGCAAACATCTCATGGTAGTGATCCCCTCTGGTCTTCAACTCTGTATCATAATGGAACTATAGGAATCCACAGCAAACAACATTTTTCCTCTCAGCATTCCTAGACAGCACAAACATTGTGAACCTTTTTGGAAGTTAATCCAACTCTGCTGACTGACTTAGAAAGAGAATTTAGGACCATGGTTCACCTCAGATTTGGGCTCAGATCTTCACTAGTGCATTTGCGTACCTCTCTACAATGCTACTGTGTAGCCAGAATATAAAAGAGAATAGAGAGCTAATCCTAACTTTCCTGAGGCATTAATGAGCTGGAATTTTCACTGAGCAGTTACTAATTCTCAGTGTCCAGGTTTTCTATTGCTGTAAAGGTTTGGAAGGGTGCTATGTTATTTTGATTGTGAAATGAAAGCTGATGTTTCTGTACTATATACAACAAGATACATGGATATTCTTCTAAAAAAAGGCATATAGAAAAGTTGTCACTGTCACTTCTGAGGATTAGCATTATCATATGATAGCTTCCACTTGGATAAAATATGTATCTATATCTGTACTCGTGCTTGTTTATTTGCAGATATAGTGAGAACTGGCTGAACACCCTGTAGCATATCAATGAAAACTCTTTGCTTCTGCAAGCTGGAACTAGCAAGACACACCTTGAGTGTCATGAGAGACTAGTAGGCGAGCAATGTGCCTTTCACACATTAATATGCATGGCATAAATTTACAGTATGTTGAGGACAGTGTAGGTATATCTTGAAGGTCAAGGTCCTGCTCAGGAGGAAAGTGTTATAATTTGGAAATACAGTTTTGGGTAAGGCACTGTCATACAGCCTAGTCTTCATCTAATTGTCCTGAACGTGCTGGTTAATCATGTGTGGGATGAACTTCCAAGTAATTTGAAGGGTATCATTAAGGAAAAGCAGACAGAACAAGGTACCCTGTGCCAACATTGCTAGAGCTGGCTCTTCCTTAAACACCTCCTACATACTTGATGCTGCGAGAGACATTACAGCTTGCACATTCCACCCCTACCGGCAAGCTTCATCCCAGATTAACAGTCGTTGACAGCAAGCTATATTAATTTATGAGGGGTGTGAATTATCTCTCACTTAGCATTTCTGCACAAACTCTTAGCAAAAAATACAACTTAATCCGCGTTTTCAGAAAAATCGTACCAATATTTCAGCTTTTCCTTGGGTCTACCATAATATAATTTCTGGGTTCATAAAGATGGAATGAAGGGTTAATGCAAGAAGGAAGGAGCATTCCTTATTTAAATCTCATCCCTATCCTCTGATTCTGACCTCAAATTAAAGTTTTCTTTCTAAACTAAAGAACTTAATAGAAAAAGATAACTGTTTTATAAAACCTCCTATCTAATAATTATTTCACTACATTTAAGAGATGACCTAAAGCATAAATTAAGGTTCCAACAGTTGTTTTTTAATTCTGTAACATTTACGGAGTAATATGTAAACTATATTTCTTTTTCTGTCTTTGTTAAAGGTTTATGTAACAGGAATTTGATATCATATGCTGCAGTTTCTAGGATTTCTGGTAAGCCAGTTTTTAAATGGGCTGACTTTCAGATCTGAAATATTATCAACTTTCTTATCAACTTTCTAATATATTTTATTTGCTTGGATTTTCCCCACACACCTCTCCAAACCCTTAGGCCGTTCTTTTAAATTATCAAATTAAATTATTTAAATAAGTTTTCCAAATGTGGGATGATAATTTCTGGCGGTTTTGAGAAGTAAGTGAACCAAAATGGAAAGTTTTAAGAAAAGATTAGGCAAAAAACTCATCAGGAACAGTCTAGGCAGCTATAGTCTTAGTCTCAGAACAAAGGTGTGTATCAGATAACATGTTGAGGGCCCATGCAATTCTATCTTTTCATAATTTTTATTTTTTTTTTTAAGTATAAGCAACCTTCGGCTAATCGTATCAGAAACTTACCTTGAGCTACAAGCTGACGTATAATATATGAGAAGTGAAAATTAAAATTAGGCTGTTCATTCTCAAAAGATCAAAGAAATATTTTAAATATTTTGCTGAAATGGTTCTTTTTTTGTTTCGTTGGTTGGGGTTTTTTTTGAAACGAAAAATCTACAAAGTTTCATCCTAGGAATATAAATCAGAGAAAACATTATCTTAAAATTCATTATTACTTTGACAGAAAAATATAATTCATTCTCAATTACATTGTACAACCAATTACAGTGTCACAAGAAACTTGGCATATCTCAAGTACTTGCTATGTGTAATCCTTCTGGGAACTTTTGGTGCTTTATAAGCATTAATTTATTATCTTTAGAACACTGTCTTGTGGTAAGTATTACGTCAACTGTAAACATGAGGAAATTGGTGTACAGCACAACTAGAACACCAAAATTATGGAGGAAGTTGTGGCTGAGTTGCTAGTAGAGCCCTTGTGACCCTGAAGCAGAAGAAATTTTCCCCATCCTATTAGGGAGCAAGGAGAGTCTCAAAAATACATATCAGAAAGAGGTTTTATTTATCTCTTCCTACAACTTTTACTGTGCAGGGGGGTTGCTGTGTGCAAACTGCATGAATGTTTACAGGCAAAATGGGTTAGGGGTGGAGCATGAGGTTTTAATTGAGTGGGCCCCATATACCCAGCGATGCAGTTTGAAGCAACCTGGAGACAAAGAGTAGACAATCAGCGGTTATAACTGAAAGTTATGTATGTATATGGACTCTGATGTGCCATTTCCATTTCAACCTAGATATACATCATCCTCCTTATTCTGTTTCATAAGAACTTAATTTTAAATCTGATTTAAAGGGTAGCATCACCTTATGTGAACACTACTAACCTGGAGAAACAGTGGAGGGTAGGGATGTTATTTTCAGGAAAGAGATGTTGCAGTTATCTTTTCTTTCTCTGGCTGGGTCTTGGATGCTGGTTACAATCAGATTGGATGGTCACCTGGTTGTTTTTACCAGGGAGTTCAAAAAGTGAAAACCAGCAGATTGCCAAACAACAAGAAAGTGAGAGTCACATAAAGGAAAGAGCTGAAATGCACTGCCAGTTCTCATGGGGAGCTTACTTACCTGGGGAATCTATCCAAGTCCTGCCTTGCTAAGCCTTTCCAGACCATGCATGTCCACCACTAATGACTGTATGAAGCAAAACCATTGGATCAGTAACCTACACCTGTAGCAGGGATTGTCTTCCATGGTATTGCAAAGATATTGTGATCAACAATTTTGCCTGATGCGCCTTCTGTTCATAAATGGAATCCTAATAAAATGGTATAAACAACTAATTTTACAACAGGGAAGCTGTAGGAAAATTACAGGACACAGACACTGGTTCGAACTTGTATATTTTGTTTTCGTTTTACCCCATTCCATATTTTGCATATTTTCCCTGTTTTGCTTTTACATCTCTGTTTTTTTAAATGGGTATGGGAAGTAAATGTAAAGTAACTCTCTAGTTTATATGAATTAAACACTGAATGAAGTCCATAAAATTATAACAGAAATAACTGTTATAAATGACTGGGAATGGAACAGAAGTTTCCATAAAAACATTACATGCTTTACCCTACATTGTGCTGGAGTCGAGGACACTCTGTAAATATAAAATAAATCAGGAAATTGCTCTCATATAATAAGGAATGGAGGTGGATGCTTAGATTTTCTAACACTTTGTAGAGTTAATCAGCAGGCATATTTTCCCTTGTACACAGTGAATATTTTTCCCCTCTGTACAGCTTAGTATGCAAAAACTACTTTGAAACTATCCTGTTTCTTTTATTCCTCTTATTATATATCTATCTGTATTTATTTAAAAACTCTTGATTGGCCTTTTCACTTTTAAAATAAGCACAAGAATTGTTGCTTTTGTTTCACAAATGCATACACATTAAACTAAGTTAGCTAATTGGAACTACACTCTGGTGGAATAGATTTGCCCTATGTATGGTTACCTTGCCCTCTGAAAAATAGGCAGTAATAATCATTGTAGCAGTAATGAAAATCTTGAACCAAATAAGTAAGAGAATAGACATTAGCTAGCTGTCAGGATTCTCTCCCAGATGCAGGAGGGGAACCTCCGATCAACCTGCCCACTGAATTCTTTTCAGCAGTTGCTCATTTAGGTAATCTGAGCAAGAAAACATTTATTAAAGGCTTCTCTGTTTTTGTAATCGTCAAGAACAGAGGTTGGGTGGGGGGTGGGGGGAGGTGTCCCTTAAGTACAACGCCAGTTTTTTGGCATCTCTGATGTAACTCCAATGAAACTCAAGCAAAGCAAGCCTAGTATTATCCATAGGTACCTCAGGGATATTGAGACAGCAGCAAAACCTGCTTAACCTGTTTGCTTTCCCATACTCCTAGGCTTTAACTAGCTGCCTTATGCCAACCTCCTGCTTAATTGTTTGATTTAATTGTTTCTCATAGAACAGTAGTTTTTTCTAACCACATCAACGGCTGTTATACAGTTTTGTTGGTTTTCTTGCTTTCATTTATAGTAGCTACATTTTGTTTGTTTGCTTTTGACATTGAGTTTTTAACTCATCTCATACTTAATTTAGGGCCCTAAAGTTTCTCCATTCCCTGTGTCATAGAAAGAGATTAGCAAAGCCAGAAGGTTTCATGAGATGAAATTAGTTGAGATTCTTTCAATCATGTCTTCCAATGGTGTCGAAAGAAGACAGGGCCAGCAACCTGTAAGTTCTGCTTGTCCTTGGCATCCTAAAACAAGAAATGTGACAGAGACAATGGGACGGGCCAAATTACTTCTTTGAAAGGATGGGTGCTGCTGGAAAGCATTGCAGGCAAATACTCAGCCCTTCCTCTGTTCTCACAAGTGGGAAGTGAAGAAGCACAAAAACCTAAACATTTGTGTAACTTCTGTGATTCACTCTTTCACGAACATCTGCGGCCATACCAGTGATTAAATTTAAAAACCCAAACAATGAAAAGCAATGCTGTGCTTACAAGAGACTACTTTTTAGATGCCCCTATAAAAAATTCCTTCAACTGAGTGCTAGTTTCTCTCACGCCACATCCCATTACACAGATCCAGTTCCATTGGCCTTTATTCAAAAACAGGAACAACCAACATGTTCCTATCATGCATCCCAAAGAGTGCTGTATGGCAGTGCTTTTTTGAAGGACATCTCTTAACTTGTTAGAACTTGATTGTGCAAAGGCACATGGTATTGCATGTACTTGCGTGTTAACTGTTAAATAGAGGTCTTAATTGCTGTATTTTCAGCTTTTCTCTCACTTCCCAGGAGTCATTGCCTGTGTTTTAGCTGCTCAGCAGAGAGTTGTTATTCTGATCACATTTCATTCTATCAGGACTTTCTCCCTTTCCTCCTCAGTTTGCAAACAGTTCAATTACCGACATCAACTTTTGCCAGGTTTAACTGATACCCGAGGGAAATTTCATTATTTTCGCTCTGCCTGGCTCACACGGCAGGTCCGCAAAAGCCTGCATTGCAAATACCTGGTGTACGGGGAGGGTACGTGCAGAGGACCTTGGCAGTGTCCAAGCCCATGGTGTGTTCCCATCTGCTGGAATACATAGCACAGTGCCCGCCTCTCTGTCCAAAGCTTCTGCCAACATTAGCACAAAAAAAATTTGTCATTTTAGGTCCTATCCACCTCTACTGGCAGTTTAAGCTAGAAAGACAAGCTGCAAATTTGGCGGAGCGAGGCAGGCATTTGTGCGTTCTACCACTCCAGTGCTAGCCTTAGTAGATGCCTGGGTCTGGCCTGGAAAGACTTGATTATAAGGGAGACCTTATAGCAGCTTTCCAGTATCTGAAAGGTGCCTACAAGAAGCTGTGGAGAGGGACTTTTTACAAGGGCATATAGTGATAGCACGAGGGGTAATGGCTTCAAACTGGAAGAGTGTAGATTTAGACTATATATCAGGAGGTGGTGAGGCACTGGAACAAGTTGCCCAGGGAAGTTGTGGAGGCCTCATCCCTGGAAGTGTTCAAGGCCAGGTTGGATGGGGTTTTGAGCAACCTGGTCTAGTGGGAGGTGTCCTTGCCCATGGCAGGGGCATTGGAACTTGATGATCTTTAAGGTCCCTTCTGGCCTAAACCATTCTGTGATTCTATGATTTCTGGGTGTTTGCCAGATGTCTTGATTGTAATACTAACAAGCTTATTAGAAGCCTGTGTATGCTCAGTTTTGGGGCTGACACCACTTTACTGCTGAGCTGGCTCTCTGGCTGCCTCCAGCCCACAGCCAGGACTCAATAGCCAGGGAACACATCCCGGCCACAGCTCTGACAGTGCCAGCCTTAGCACACCGATACGGGGTGAACAGAGGTTTGGGACTGATGAGTATTGTCTACCTGAAATGGGGGAACGATTCCTGAAGATGAGGAGGGAGCAAGTTTTGCTCTGGGACAGCAGAATTATCAAGGTTCATAACCAGAAAAAAGTGCCCAGTACAGAGCTCTCCAGACTGCCCTTTAGCAAAGTTAAACAGACACATGGGTAACTCACCTTCCTCAAGGACCTGGAGATGCAACCAATCCTCGCTTGCAGAAAGGCACTTTGCTACATTCAGGACTCATCACCATTTGCCCTCTTGCAGTTGATTACCTGTGCCAATCCTTCCTCACAGATTTGCCCCTTGCTGGTTGCTGGGAAACTGGACAACTCATCCGGCTCATCCAGACCCAAGCCTGGCCTCAGGTCTCTCCACTGTGTGAAGGACTCTGAATGCACACCTCCTGTTTCTTAATTCCATTCAGCAGGACCTGAGCAGAGCTTGGAGAGAAATAAAAGTACATTAAAGTGTGATATGAAGGCAGAGGAGGACCAAGAGAGCTCCTGAAGGAGGACCTGGGGAAGGCACGCTAGCTAGCTAAGACGAGCCTTGTAGGACACGTGAGAACAAATTGGGGTGCAGTCTTTCTGAGAAGATGACTTGTGCTGGAAGGAACTGGGTACAGGGTATGTTCCTGCCCTTATTCTTTTCTCTTCTGTTAAGAAGAAGCTAAGAAAGCCCTGTAAGTAAAACGGAGTTTTCTCACTATTTTTCCCCCACTTGAATCAATATGACCATACTATCATTTTGTACACAGGTGGGAATGAAATGGCAAGACTAGTTTGAATCCAAGACTGTTTACCACTTTTGAGACATTTTAAAAAAACAACTCAGAAAACAAAACAGCAACCAGATATAAATTGCCATTTTGCCTCCATGGCTTCAACAGTTACGCTGTATCATGTCATTCATTTGCAAACATAAGTTCTCTTTGGAAAGGCCTTTTCCACTATGTTCCAATAACTATGGTCTCACACTTCAAACTTTCTTTTCATTATGGAAATACAAATTTTCATTTTGTGTATTTTTGAATATTCTGCTCACTATTAGCTCACAAAAATATTTTTCTGGAGCTCTGCAGTACGACAGTAATGGGGCCAATTTATGAAATTTGGATGTTTTCATCGTGCTAGACTACCTAGTTCAGTACTTCTCTTCTGCTATACTTGTCAGCCATCCCAAGCACAGGTAATTAGGTTCTGTGGGTCTGATTTTAATTGGTTGTTGTGTCCTATATTGTTGTGTTTTCTTATACAGCTGCAATGAGTTGCTGTGCTCTTAGATGAGGCAGCAAAGAAGAAATACATTTCATTAAACCAACTGAGATACTTGTGAGTTATGGTACTGGTAGCCATAAATTAGCGTTGTGTGGACTCCTCCCTGAATAGATCTCTCCTACCTGAACAATGCATTGTGAAATTTCCTGTTTCATGCTATTTAGAGTTTTCAGAGTTAAAGGTGGGGGGGGAAGATTGTCATCATAATAGTGGTAATAGCTTTTACCGCAAATATTTTGTTACTATAAAGTTAATGGAGCAATCAGATTCAGGATTGTGTCACCAGGTCTGAAGATGTATTTAGAAAGGATGTTGCTCATGCTCTGAGAAAACTCCAGTCAGTTTACCAACAGTCATCTCAGTAATCTGCTGGAGAATTAGGGACCCAGACATGACCCCCGTGAAAAACAGGATAGCTTCTTTCATTTTAGTGCTGCTGATTCTGATCTGGGTTTCACCAACCTGCCAAGTATCAACTGTTAGGCTGATGGTTGGACTCGATGATCTTAAAGGTCCCTTCCAACCTAGGCGATTCTATGATTCTGTGTTTCAATTAGGATCATTGGAGCCTGTTTGTTCTGTCCTCCAGCCAAACAGATGCTTTACTTAACTTGCATTACCACACTGTGACTTTTCCCAACCTCTAATCCAGTGCTCCATATATTTTGGTCAGTTTGATCTGCTTTTCTGCAAGCAGTGACATTGCATGTTGTGTCACCAGACCTTAACCTTTGCTAGTACATTTTACAATGTACTTAAAGAAATACATAAAGGACATAACTCCTAGCTTCACGCTCTTGCTTAGGACATGATCCATTCTGCAACTGGACGTTTCAGGAGAGAAAAAGATGGAGAGACCTGGATTTGCCTACCCATAATCCTGTAGTTATGAAAACAAATATGAAATATGATCGCTAATCAGGAACAGCATTGCAACTTCTGAGGCTACAAATTCAACAAATTAGAAAAGTACTGATGAATATATTTTGTTAAAATTCTGTTTGGAATAAATTTCATCAAAGACTAAAAGTTATTTTGAAAGCACATCCAATGAAATTAGCATAGGCTTTTCATCCAAAAACCTTCAAGTAAACTGTTTTCCCCTCTCTACATGATGACACACAGAAAGTGAATAATGGATTGAATGAGATCTTTGTGTCAATGTAAACTAGAAAATTTTTTAAGAGAAATGACATCATTATTTTGTTGGGAGTTTTTTAATATGAAGTCAGAAAATAAAATGTTTCTATATTTTCAGAAAAAAGTATTCTCTATTTCAAGCAAACGTTAGAGAGTTGATGCATAAACTGAATGAATTTCTAAAATTTGTCATTTTCCTATGGCAATAGGACTTCTGTTATTAAAATGTATCATCTTTAACCATAGAATTTGAGTTATGTCTCCAACAGCTGCTTAGTGGCAAAGGTAGGAACGGGACCTGCATCCAGTGGCTCCCAGAGCAGTGCCCTCTCTGCTGGGCCATGCAGAGGAGAACACTTTAAAATTTATTACATACATTATATATGTCAGAAATGTATTTGTTACCATGTCCTAAGCTGGATAGCTGCTGCCGTCACTGCCACAAATAGTCCTCACAACATGAACTTTATGTTTATAATGTTGCGTATCAGAGAAGTATAGTTTTCATAACATACATTCAATAAATAGAAACCATTTTTCACTAGTAGAGATAGTGATGGGTCATTTGTTGATGGAAAAATCAGTTTTAACTAAATGTAAGTGACCTTTTGTCACTCTTGAATACAGCTATACTTCCAGGTTGGTTTGCTTTCTTGTTTGCTCCAGGGCCAAGTCAAATGATCATTTTACGCAGCATACATATCAGTTCGCTCCCAAGGTCCAGCATATAGGAATCCAATTAGTTCCCTTGATGAAGAAACCTGTGGTCAAAAAGAGAGAAGTCTGCTGACAGCCGCGTCAGTTTTTTTATATTTTCCCAATATCCCCACATTCCAATTTACCTATAACATAGCTTTATACGTATAACAAAAATACCCAAGTGTGGCAGGTTGTGAAACAACCATTCCATTATTCACTTGTTTGTCTCTTTGCAGCATCTTCTGTTGAGGACAGAGCATGCAGCTGCTCACAGCCTCTTCTCCCAAACCACTGCAGAGAATTTGCTATTTGTTATTTGTGAGAAAATTGACAAGCTTGCTGTGCGTAGTCAGGCATCCTGGGAATTTCACTAGTCAAAGTTGAAAAGTGCAAAAGCTGTCAATCAGTGTGTATTTACAGTTTCCCTTCTTTGTCCAAGATTGATGCTGTTGGAGGAGACGAAAAACTTTGTGATGAGACAAAAAACCAGCATGCCTAATGCATGATTTACTCAAGAGATGACTTTTTCTCCAAATGTTATGGCAACTTGTGTACTCTGTCTCAAAGTTGCCATAATACCTGATATGCCATAGAAAATAAATTTATGCACAACACACAACATAAAGGGCACATATGATCCATTATCTTTATATTTCTGGAAAATAGCTCTCACCCAATTTCCCCTCTTTACACAAATTTTCCAAGATATATTTGAGAGCACTTATGTTTAAATATGATATCCACCTGACTGATGGAAATTTCAATTTAGAAGACTACCACTTCACCCTTTTCTTACAGCACTTACTGAGAAGTCTTCTTGATACAGGTAATAAGTCTTTCATTTGCCTATGCAGTTAGTCCTATCCCAATTTTTACTCCAGTCATTTATTTCTCCTTACTCTGCCATATTGCTATCTGCCCATTTATTATCCCGTCTCCCTCACTGAATTGTGAGGGTTCCCCTTGTAACTATGAAAAGCTTGTATTTTCTCTTCCAGCCATAACACAGAATGATTGCTTGTCCTGCCCTTCCTGTCCTTCCATTTTTTTCAGCCATGCTTACTAGAAATAAATCTCAGTTCTGCTCTCTTAGAAAAAAATAAAATATTCAGGTAGGACAGTAGTGTTTGCACCTGCTGACAATAGGTCTTATGGGAATGGATAATACTGTTTCTTCCTCAATTTTTTCAACAATCTTAAAGGAAAAAAAAATGCAATTTAACCATCTATTCCTATCCTTGATGTTTATTTATCACATTTATCACATTTTAAGGTATGTTTCAGGTTTTAGCATTTCTTCTAGTAACAGAGACTTTCTTTACATGTTAGATGTTCTTAACATTTAAAAATTTGCATTTAGTCAGCTTTCAACTCTGAAGAGATAAGTTTTACTTTAGTTAAAAGACAAAAAATCTGGGGCATCTATTTCTCAAATGTAAAATGACTTTGAAAGGGTAGCTGAGTCACAGAAGCCACCTTTCAGTTATAGCTGTGTACCTTTTCATTTAGAAAATGCACTTAGAATTATCTTTATCAGGGCAAAACACCTTTCCTACTTCATCTAACTCCCTGGAAACCTTTCAAATAAAACAGAAGAAAAAAATGGGAAGATCATTTTAACACATACTTTTCATCGGAATAACACCTTAACCTATAGCAATATGGTATCTGCTATGGAATGTCAAAATAAAATGCTATTGTTTTACTCAGTTGAAAAGGGAGGAAAGGAGAGGAATCAACAAAATGAACAAAGGATTAAGGAATTTTAGCCCCTTTGCTTCATGACTTCTGAGAGCCTTACTCTTAAATCTGTTGTTTCTGTAGGCCTGAACAGGACGGGACTAGGCATCTTTTTCCATAACTTCCGTAAAATTTTAATTTGTAAATGACCACTATAACTGTTGTGTTAAATAGACTGACTGACAAACTGTTGCTTCAGGAATTCTTATCCTTTGAGTTTTTGTAGTTCTTAAAGCAACAGATATCCAATGCTAATAGAATCTTTTGACACTATAGTATTTGTTATAATTGGGGGAGGGGGTGATTACTGTATATTTATAGTAATTCAGTTAATGGTTTTCTCAAGCGTATTTTAGGCTTCGTTGTTCATCAGCTACTGCATGTGGTTTAAAATGAATGGCTTTTTTCCACATTCTTTGTTACTTTACAAACCCTTGTCTGACTGAAGTAGTTGAGGCAGCTGATCTTGTTTAGCTCAGCAGAGAGGAGACTAAAGGAGTTCTCATAGCAGGTGGCAGCTACTCGAAGGGTAGCTACAAAGGTGGCAGAGCCAAAGTCTTCTTGGTAGTGGCAATCAATATGACAAGAAGGCTAAAGGAGACATTGAACCTTGAGAGGTTCAGGTTGGAAATCAGGACACACACACAAAAAATCACCAGGGAAAAAAATTGCAACACTGAAACAGGTTACCCCATCCCTGCAGGTTTTCAAAACCCAGACAAAACCATAGCTGAATAAATGTACTGTTAGTGACAGTCCCACTCTGAGCAAGTGGTTGGACTAGATGTCATCTAGAAGTCACTTTCAAGCAACATTTCCATGATGTAAGGGTTCTGTGCAATTTTTGCCCCACCAAGCAGCCTAAAGGATCTTTGTCTTATGAACGTCGGCAGATGCTGAGAAAAATCACAGCCATCTCCCTCTGCCATACTAGCTCCACTGAAGATGTTACAAACAGAATGTAAAACACTGCACAGGTGAAATGTGGCAGTTGTTCCTTTTATACTCATTTTTGTAGATACAATATTCCTTGTCCCTACGAACCAGACGGTCTTTCGAAGTTGTGTCTGTTTTGAAAATATGACTGACTGTCCCAAAGTTCCACCACATCTACCACAAAATCAAAACCTCATGACTAAGAACGGAGGTCTTCAGTAGATCTAATTCTCCTGACAAACTTCATAAGCACAAGCACTTTTAAAGTACATTTTGGCTACTTATTTGAGGGGATGGAGCATCAGAAAAATCATTAATAATTTGTGTATTTAAATCTGTGCAAGTCAACAGACTAGGAGGAAGTTCAAGGGCATTGCAAAAATTATTCTGCCTTTTTTTGCTTTCCTTTTTTTTTTTTAAATAAATCCTTGTGCTAGACAGTAAAGAGTGCCCTAAGCTAAGCAAAAACACAGAATGATGGCACTAAAGAGCCATATTCTTCAAAGCACAATCAAATATCTGCAGATATTCTCAGCTTAGCTGAAAACTCCTGCCTTAGAAATGACTAAATTCAAGTGGATTTTCCATGGCTCATTTTATAGCTGACAGCTGTGTGGACCTCTTCTTAGATGGTGCTGTTGTCCTTTTTATGGCTATATTTTCTCAAGGCTGAAATATGTCAAGTGTCAAAGCCTGGTGAGTTTTTTTGTTCAGTTCTTATGTTATAAATCTATAAATCCAACTCAATCTAAAGCCTGAGACAAGGGAATGGGACTTTAAAAGCTTTAAATTGAAATAATATAAGCTCCTCTGAGTACCAGTTTGTGAGGACAAGTTGTCTGATGTGTACTGAAATCTGGTATCTATTCTAACAAATTAAGTTAGGCATTGTACAGTGTAGGATTTCTTTGAAAGCATATTTTGACAAAATGCATTATCCATGATAAAAATAAGAAAAGACTATTTACAGCAATATAGCTTGAGAGCCCAAAACATAACTGGAGGATATAAAATTCAGAAAAATAAACACTGTCAAAGTATTCAAAAATAACTTTTAAAGAATTGGATCAGAGAGATTACAAATACCGTGGCGGGGGGGGAAAGAACAAACCCTGCATACTCAAAAGGAAACAATATCCAGCGCCTTTTAAAAGAAGTGATGTAAAATGATGGTCAATTATTTCAAAAGCATACAATGAGAGCAGAATGTAAGAATGAACCACTCTTGTGCTAAGTAATGAAATATTCCATGTTATAGTAAAGATAGTTTTGTCTAGAGATAAAAAAATGTAGTACAAGGAAAAAAATACTTCTCAAGCATCATAATAGTCTTTGGAATTACATCTCAGAGCTGCAAAACTCCCTTCCAATTTTCCTTTCAGACTTCTCTAGCTAGGGCCGTGACTGACATTTCATTTCATTGCTTTTGTTAAATACAGCACAAGGACAATTAAATATTTTTGCAGTAAATATATTTGCATAGCCCTGGCGAATACACCAGTGGACAGTGCTACCAACTCCAATATTTTAGTCTGAAGCTGCAGGGTGAAAATATTTATTCTGCAATCATCTCTTAATTCATTATTTTTCGCTGATTACCTCTTCTCTTCCCACCTCCTCTGTCTCTCCCTCCTCACACAGCCACATTACCAAAGTGGTATTGATTTTGTAGCTGCCTCAGGAGAATGGGGAACAAGCGTCTTCAAGTGACATTCACAGTTTTCTGATTCTGAGTGAATCCAAGTGCTAGCGATGCTCTGGGAGTAATTCACACCTCTAGTTTGGCTAAATCATCTCTCTCAGTTGACACTAACAAAATCCCTGCAAAGTTAAGAAAGATACAGCCTCCTTCTTAGGTGCAGATTTAAATAATCAGATTTAAAGAACAGATAAATGCTTATATTTAGTAGACCCCCTGTAACTGCTCTGCTAGAATCCTCTTACGCTGCTCTGGGTCTCTTACCTGATGAACAGAAATAATACCAAATGTGAAGATGTTGCTATTTGAGAATCACCAGGATCACAAAGAATTTGCGCCATCCTCTTGGATCTCGGTACAGGAGTGAAATTCCAGACACAAAGACTTCAAAGCAAATAAATATTATTTAATCACCTGCTGCTGAGTTTAATACCAGAGCAGTCACATCAGCACAGAGGTGACTAGGGGGGTCCTACTAGTAGAAACGAAAACATGACGGTTTCATTGTATGTATTATTTGTTGGTCACTTTTATGCAGCTTCTAAGTAGGCAGAATCTCCTCCAAGTGCACAACAGTTGTGATTGACTTGGATTCACAGTGCCCAGTCCCGGCACTGAGCTGAGTTGTGGAAGTAAGAACACATCTTCCACTTCAAAAAATGGTTGTTAAAGCAGCATAAATCAGAAAGCATATACAAAACAAATGGCAGTTATGCAACAATTATATCAGACAAAGCAGGATTACGTGGACTGCCTAGAAAAGTTGCAGGAAATGAACTCCAAATGATACAATACATCTAAAATGAGCAAAATGAAATCTCAAAGTTATGAAAAAGATGATGCAGTAACTGAAAAAATTAGAAATTATTAGAATAGTATTTCAGAAAGCTAAGTCATAGTCAAAAAGCTGATAGTATCAGGGAGTTTTGAATCCAACCACATACATCTTAATGGGTGTATTCAAATTCATGTGTTCATAACTGAGCAAAAAAATCCAAGAGAAAGCTTTTACTGATATGCAGCAAATAAAGCTCTACACTAATGTATACATCACTGACAGATTAATTAACTAAGCACCTGATCCAATTTCCATTAACATCAAAAAGGAATTCAGATTAGGTCCCTATATTTCACTTAACACTTTTTTCAATTAACATCACCAATATGCAAGCCAGAAAGAACTAAGTTTTACTTTTATGTTCTCCTGTGACTCCAAGGACTGTAGTTACGTTTTCTTTTCTTGTTAAAGAAGCAACTTCATCCTGGAGATATTTCCACATGGTTATTTCAATAGGTCGTTCGTCACAAAAAAACCCAAACCAGTTTCAACATATAATAAAGTCCTGTTAGCATCCTTTCTCAACTGTCCAGCTCTCAGTTTAGTGTCTGATCCAATTATAAAATTTTGTTATTAGCATGAGTACTTCAGAGCTCTTTGTTGTGAAATATCTTTGTTTTTGACAGCAGGCCTGTCACAACTGTGGTTAGACTGTTGTATTGCTCAGCAAGCAGCTAAAGCCCTTTCACCATGTCTTTGGAAGGTATATATATTTTTATGGCAGCATACTGTGACCTGTGCAGTTCTGTAATGGTGGCTTTGCACTCTCCTCTTTTGTTTCCTTAAAATTTTCTGACATGGGCACAGATATGCTGGAATATATTATGGAAAAAGCAGAGCCCAAAAATCCCAAAATATAAGATTATCAGGGGAATAGCAAAATACATATTAGAGTGGGTTTTATAAGTGCCAGGAAACTCCTCTTATAAAATTTAGAGCAGAACTTCATAGGTAGAATAGGTGATTTCATGTAATAAATCAGGTTATGCTCTATCAATGTAGATGGGGAATAGAATTTTCTTAAAATACAGACAGCATAAAAATATATTTTTCCATAGACGCATTTCAATTGCTTTATATGCATTTAATGAATACTTAATTTAAATGGAGGTTCAGAAAAGGTGAAACCCTCTTCATTCGAATAATGAATTATGTCAAGGTGAAGGTATTTAGCAAGAGGAAAAAACCAGTACGATTTTCAAGGCATCTTAAAGGGTTCAAACATCTTCTGGTAGGGAAGCCCCTTCCACAGGTTCCTTTGCACATCCGGCATTTAATAAATGCGTAACTGTCAGAATTGTCCCCTCATGACAGCTTGAGGAACATACCCTTTTGTCAAGGTGGCTAGCAATTAAAAAAAATCTCTTCACCTTTAGACCTCAACCTCTAGAAATAAGTAAACAAATAAATACAATTAAACTCAGTATCCAAAGGTAGTATCTTATGAGAAGTTCCTATGCTAAATCCACTCCTTCAGAATATTGCATTATAGACAGTCTTCAAGGCATCTTGAAGGCACCTCTGGCATTGATGATGCCAGTTTGCAGTCTACGATAACAAATGTGCATGATGAGCACTGACTCAGAAAATAAAAACTCAAAATATCTTTCACAACAGAACAGATATATGTTATTATAATGTCAAGAATTAGGTTTATTATATTTATGTGTGTGTGCAAACTATATGTATTTAGAAACAAATTTTTATTACACCTCAAGTAAGTAAAAGTTGCAAGTATAGTCAACAGACACTGTTCCTGAACATGTAGTTTGAAGTACTGTGCAAGCTCCTGGTTTAGATCTCCCAGAGTGACACTCAAACTGCTGGAAACCTTTGACCTTAAACAACTTATGTACTGGTTTTCTTAGTGAAAAAAGATCAGTTAATTTACGTTTTGTGAGACTGAATGAATTAATGTTTGTGAAGCACTCTGACACCCTAGAGGAAATGAATAACTCTACCTTACAGCAGTGTTTGAATAATGCAAGGCAAATAAGGCCACGGGGTATACAGCGAATGGTGAAGAGGCAAATATACACAACTGCTCACTCTTGGAGTACTGTCTATTCTTTGTGCTTAATGAAGCAGGGGTCCCCTGTAATTACAGTGTCATAGTACATTCAGCAGAAGAAGGCTGAATTAAGGTTTCCCGGGCAATCTTAATTCTGGCATTTCCTACCTTTTGAGTACTTGACTCTGCAACCTTAATAATGTTTTTTGTGTGTACGATCATTTATGTTTTAAAGACATCAATCATTACAGTATCTAGGCAACACCGCATGAAGTACAAACAGCAAATCCTTCATTACAGAGGAACATGCTTGCTTTCATCTCTTCCTCAAGAGGAAATAATCCATAGTACAGTGTATCCCACAGCATGCTCCCAGGAGCAACTCCGTCATTAGCCAAGGCACCGGCAGAAAGTGGTTTTTGAACGCCCCCTTAGATTTGTGGACAAGCTTATCTCTGGCAGTAGTGTGCTCCACAGGGAGCACCTTTCACTGGAAATACTCTGCCTTCAACACCTCACAGCTCAAGCTTTCGTGAACCATCAAATGCAATAGCTGCTGGAGGAAACCAATGTAAGGGAGTAAGCTGGAGAAGCTGAACATGAAGGCTGTTTGGGCAAACAGGCATTTTAGGGTATTGCAGCGAACCCATTACTGCGTAAGTAGCCACTTACAGATTATGATACTGGCTATTTTCTTCCATCCATGGTAGCAGCTGGGTCACTGAACAGCAATAAGAAGCTGTAGCTTCTGCAAAGTTTTCAGATTTTACTGGAGTAAATTATAATCCATTTCTGTGGTAGTTAACAGCATGACTTGCTTCAGTTGAGACCTCTAGCAAAAATTTGTCTGATACGAACCAGGTGAGATAGGACTTCTGAAGAAAATAAATACACAGCTTCCTACACTTTGGGAAGCCCTTTAGTCCACATTACATCCCAAAATATGTCTTCAGAAATGGTAACCAGAATACACAGTGAGAAAGAGAGCTGCCCAGGCAGGTATCTCAGAGAAAGGACACGGGCAGGGTGGCTTTGCAGTCATGTGCCCATAGCTGGGCTATGTGACTAGAAAGTGCCCCTTTGGCTGATGCTGGCTGAAAGGAGGGAAAGTAAAAGGCCTTTTGCTTTCAGTAGACCTGTGCCTGAGCCACACACATATACCAGACACACTGTGGTCAGATAAGAAAACAACAGTCTTGCCCAGATGATCCTACAGGCTGATTACAACCTGTAATAGAGGAAGATTACTGAAAGACCTCAGCTTTCTTTTTCCAGTGGGGATGACTTCAGGTAAAGAACAACGCAGAAGTTCAGCTTACTGAGCTCATTTTAATTTGACTTCTTCCGGAAAAGGCACTACACCGTGGAGATCTCCTCGTTACTTCTTGTGCCAGCTCCACCAGGATCTGAAGACTATGAAGTCCCCCATCCCCTGTTTTTGAAACTGTTTTCTCCCTGAATGAACTTCCAACACTATCTTTCTCATATCAGCCTCCAGTATAACACTTTCAGGATGTATAGAACCGGGGTTTTGAGGAAGGTATTTTAGACATGTAAACAGGTATCCTTTTATAATTTGTTTTCTGCTCTTCAATTTCCATGAAAAATAGGAAACATTTCCATTTCTATGGGGACTGACAGCCAGTCATTCCCTATGTCAAATAACCAAGGCTATTTGGAAGGATTGGCTGCAAAACAAGAACAAACTTTTTGTCCTGCTGTTTACTACTTCATAGTGAATGATAAAAAATAACCAAAAACTTCAATAAAATTTATTGTTCTTTTTTATCATTTCTTTTTTACGTTTGGGATACCAGTATTGCACCATGAGAATCAGTATTATTTCACCTCCCTCCTCCCTTACCCCCATCTCTTTTAAGGGATGACAGCTGCAACATGATCTCTCAGGTGAATTGTATGGTGATCTGCTTGCAACTTTATCAAAGAGAGACTGATGTTTCTAGTGAAAAGCAAACAGTAAGATATGAGTTTTTTCCCTTATTAAAGGTTGAAGGAGCAATGGAACAGTCCTTTTAATACAGGAAGCGTTACAATGTAAGACCAGGTTTATTTTGCTGTGCTACAGTTTAACTTTTTGCTTTGTGGTAAATCCTTAAACAGAAATGAAAGAAATATAAGCTATATTTTGTTGTTTGTTTAGATTTCTCCAGGAAAACAAAACAAAACAAAACAAAACAAGATAATCCCACTGTTGCTGAAATACTTCATTCTTCTATTGGCAATTTATTAAATCTTTCTCCTGGTAAGGCAAAAGATTCAAATTAGAGTCCAGTAAAACTATCTGGAGCCAAGAGAAATACTTCTGGAGCCTTTAATAGGAAGCAATGATTCAGAATATTCATTGCCAATGTAGATTGAAGCTGAGGCTGAATTGAGGTTGATGATGAAAGTAAGCACGATAACATAACTTCCCACACCTATATAATGGGAAGTTCCCCATATCAGGTAGTACTAGTGGGTGGGCAGAGCAATGCTTTCTCTTTTCTCCCTCTGCCCTCTATGTCAAGTTGTGCTGGGTCTTCACCAGCCAGACAGCTGAGCTATGCCTGGAAAAATCCCATAGATGTCTTGCCATGTATTTCCAGGAACACATTAACCTTATACACCTTGGTTGAAATTCTTAGATGGTACCACAAGATGAAAAGAGAAGAAAAAAGATGCTATGTGTTCTTGTAAAAAACATTGCACAAAAACGTCTGTCCATCTGATCCAATGGGATTTCCCAACAATGATAATAAGGTTAGCTACTGCATAGATGTCTTCTGAGAAAACTGGCATGAATAGCCTATACAGGATGACTAGGAAATGTTTAGCATTTCTTGTAATACAATGCAATACAATACACTGAAGAGTTACTCATCTAAGTGAAAGACAGCTTTCCTTGGCACTCCTTTTGGTCAGCGGGAGCTCCTACAGAACAGTCCATTTCACCTGTCCTAAACAGCTACATTAGGACAAGCTGTATAGTCCTTGGGGAGTGTAACTTTTCCTACATTAACTGTATAAAGGAGAATTTATGGTGATTGCCTTAGACAACTTTTAGAAGTCTAAAAAAGGTCCATTCTCGGTTTCTTTATGAATAGTGCATGAAAACTGAAGTTATCAGGGTCCTAATAAGAGACAATGTGATTTAGCTTAGGTGTTGTGTCCACCACAGTAGGACTAATCCTTACATACCTTGACAATAATGACAGAGTATTAACTTTTGTTGAACATTCAGAGCACTACAACTCTAGCTGAATAAAAATGTTCTGACCTAAAGGTGGGATCTCATTCTTGTGCAAACTAAGATGGCAATATCATTTGCACCATTAAATGCAAAATATTGATTCCCATTTTGCTGGCACAAAAATTTAAACTCATTTAAAAAAAACCAAACCTACAAAGAGAAACCCTGTTTTTCTTGGATTCTGCTATTTACTATTTCTGTCATAACAGTACTAAAAAAGCCTTCATTATGATTATATTACTGAGCTAGGTACTGCATAAATTTGAGAAAACAGATTCCCTCATCTGCAAAAGTATAACTCTAAAGGAGAATAATTACAACTGACTTTTTTCCTCATAGTCTGATCACAAGCACGTTTTTATTTTTTCTACTTCAGTCTGACAGATGGGAAGGATTGCATATAATAAATATTGCAAAGTCAGTATCCTGATCCTTTTAAGTAACATTTTGGAAAGTTCTGAGCACTTTCTAATTTTATATTCCACAGTTGACTTTGAAGTAATTTTTCTTTCTCATCACATCAAGGCAAATCCTGGGAGCTGACATTTTTCTCACTTTTTTTCCCTACCTCACTGGAAACAGAAAGTGGAGGGGAGAAAAAATGACTTTGAGAGGTTAGTTTTTCAATTTTTCTCTCTTTTTTTTTTTTTTTTTTTCGAAAAAATGCCGGTTTCCACTT
>VYXH01000944.1:12275-37133 GCA_013397275.1 Burhinus bistriatus | reverse complement strand
TTTTTTTTTTTTTTTTTGGTCAGAGAAATGCCGGATTACACTTGACCTTGTTATAGGATTTACTAGCCTGCTGGTGAAGCTCTTGGAGATTTCATGCTATATAAGCTGAAAAGAAAATGAGCAAGGAGCAAACAAGAACCTCCAGCTAATGCAGGAGAGTCCTGCAGAAACCTGCACAACTTCCAAATCCTCAGCCTAGATCTGGAACAAACACGAGACATTGTATAGCAAGCAGTTCTCACTGAGTTTTTGTTTTGTTTCTTGGAACAAAAAGGATCAGAAGGAGAATAATAAAAACCAGCCCTGTACCTGAGGTTGATGCAATGCAGACTGTCCTTAACCCAAAATTACAGAAATTATAAATATCCCATTCTATTACATTAAAATCACATAATAATCTAATTTTTTCTAATATTTTGGAAATTAATTTTACTGTGTATGTTTAAAAAAATCGTAAAATCCTGAATTAGTTAGATTTTATTGACTTGGTGACACCAAAATCTTTCAATCTACTCAATGGAGGAAGGAACAGGTTTTGTTTGATTAAAACAGTAAAACCAAGAGATTTATCGTGGATCTTCTAACTGTCACATTGCTTTGTAAAATGGCCTCATTCTCACTTTGCTTTTGAAAAATAATTGTAAGGAATGGTTAAAACACTACAATATGCTTAGATAACAGCACTGTGCCATTTGGGTTGTGGTTTCCATTTTAAATGCAGAAAATGTTATTAACAGATGGAAAAGGGTTAACCAGCTTTTTAGAAATGTTGATTAATAATCAAAAGCACCAAAGGTAGAGCTGTATCTTCAACACAAGTATTTAACGTAGTTTTACTCCTCAGTTTCTGAGTGAATAGCCATTGTGGCCTGTTACGTTTTCATTACTGGATGAATTCCTGAGACTTTCCGCTTGTATCAATGCAATACAGCCAACTTTCAAATCTGCATTCCTAAAACTGTGCTCAACGCTGCATGATGCAGAATATGTTAGTCTAATCAAAGCAGAACAGGCAATCAGAAGAGCACACTAAAATTTAACAAAGTAAGGCACATTAAAAAGAATGAAACCAACTTCAGTTGCATTAGTCATGCAATTACACTTCAATAATGACTAGATATTTTGCTGGGTGAGACCTAACAACTACAGTATCATACAGATACCACCGAGATTAGGTACCCAAATACTTCTTTCTGTCAGCTGAAACACCAAAATGTGTAACTTGTCAGCTTTTATTTTGGCAATTTGCTGTCTTATATCTTCTTTTTCCAAGCTTGCAAACTATGATAATGGATAAGGGGGAAATTGTCTTGTTGGGTCCCGTCCCCCCCCCGTCTTTAAACTTGCCTTCTTTAACTGGAATACTGCAGGAAGCAGTTTTTTAATGCTTGGCACTCTGTCAAAAAGGTAAATGTTGTTTTTCTGAGAAATGCCAAAATCCTATAGGTTCTAGCTGTGTACACAGCCAAGACATTTCTTTTCAAGAGCCCTTCAGTATAAGGGTGATCATCAGGTATGAGAAAATTCAATTGGAAAAGTACCAATGTTAGAGAAATATTTTTTCCCATGTTGTAACATGAATTTGAAGATTCTTTACCTAAGTATTGAGTTACGCGTGAGTACGCTGTGAGACAGCCACCCTCGAGGCACAGTACAGCTGAAGGTGCAGAGGAGTGAACTCCCCGGAGGAGTCATGATTTACTGCTGACCACACCTACAGCATTTATAAAATGTCAGTACAGCACATCTTGGTGTGGGAGAGAAAAATACAGCCAAGCAATGTTTCCTTTAAAAGCGCTTCTTTTCCAGGGTTTATGTCTGGTGTATGTTTTCACTGAGTTTGGATGCTCTTTTTTTTTTTTTTAACAAATCAGAATTATTATGCTAATGACATTTATAAACCAGCTGCTGTGTACAACTCCGCCAGAGGAATTTTCTGGAAGGATTCCAAGTTCTTCTTGCTTTATATATACATACATATACATATATATAAAAGAAGTTATGGTGTTTGTGGATAAGACAGAGTTGGAACTGCTGGCATCTAGATGCCTTTTACTGTCCACAGGGAAAACCTGGGTGGGTGTCTGGGCCCCACTACTCCATTTGATTCCTTTCTTAGGATCTAGTGCTGATATTGCTTTCAGAAGGGAATGTGGTCTTGATATGAGATCCCACTAATGTCAAAAGGGGACATCACATAAAGGAGACACAGACAAAAAGTTCTAGTAGACCTAGTTGTGGCATGGTCTGTTTTGTGGGAGGAGTAACAGACTGCCAAGAGATCAGGTGGAAGAACTATGTCACATCAGATAACCTTTAAAACGATTTCTAGAGGGCAGCAGCTTCTTACTATATTAACAGCCCACAAGACAAAATTATGATCTAGAGGTGAAAGGAATCAATACTTTCTGCTGTATTTCTCATAAAAAGAACACCTGGTCCTCAACGGACACCTCCAAAGTACTGTCCGCAAGTGTCTGTGAGTGCTAGACCTTTTAAAACAAAAAACTTAGCATGAAAACTGTGATAGTTCATGAGCATTTTTACTTAGTGAGCAAGTTCATTCCTCTGTCAGAAATAAGCGTTGTGTTTTAAAGGTGTTCAGTGAGGATCTGTATGAACATGTTCACAACAAGTAGAGTCACACCCTGCTGCATGGGGTTTACGGCATGAATCACAGACGGAAACACAGTTTGGCCTGGTTTTTTTGCGGAGTGCAGATATCCCACAGCAGTTGAAAAAATTATGTGCAAACTTTACTTGGGAACAATACAGGGAGCACATTTCCTTGTTTCTGTAATGTTCAGCTTATCAGGAAACTTCACCTTTGGGATGTTACTCTTCCAATTAGCAAATCTCAAGACAAACTGCAACATCATGAAGTTCCTATTAAGCACTCTATCAAGGGAACAGTATCAGCAGGTGACTGACCATCTACAGCAGAGGATGGAGAAATGAGCTGGAAGATAAAACAATAGACATAAAAAATGGCAAAGACAAAATTATGAATAACCCAGAATCCTATTTTAGCCACTCCAGAGTTAGCCTGTAAGCACTCCACTTACATATCTGCTGGGATGCTTCTGATGAAAATTAAGCTTGTGTTATCGCTCAAATTTAGATATTTTGATAAACAGGTTTAAACCAAAATTCTTCATTAATTTGATTAATTGCCTGACGTTTATATGTTTATATTCATATCCTGGGTTTATCTATTTGTTGAACAGCTGTTCATAAATGACTGCAGGTGAAAACCTGGGTTCAATCCCTGATTGTCCTCATCCTCTTGGTTTCAAGAGAAAGAAATCATATAACCCTGATAAACCTGGCCAAGAGTACTCTGCAAAGGGAAATAAATATACCAATAAACACCTTTGAAGATGACAGACAGGGGTGACATGACTTGCTAAAGGGAGATAAAAAGGCCAAAAGCAGAAAGGGTCTCCTGATTCGGGTGAGTTTGTCTGATTCACCGTCATGTGTATGGCTTGGAACAGTACCGCAGAGGACGACTGTTTTAACCTACACCTTGAGGACAAATTATGAAATTCTATAAGGACACACAAAAGCAAATAAGCCCTGCCAGTGGTCGAGGCTGGGGCCAGGCTGCCTGCCGAGCAGCTCTGCTGAAGAGGCCTGGGAGGTCCTGGTGGGCAGCGAGATGAGCCTGAGCCAGCAGTGAGCCCTGGCAGCAGGGATGGCCAACAACATCTGGGGCCATGTTAACAGAAGCATGGCCAGCGTATGAAGGGAAAGGTTTATTCCCCTCTATTCAGCACTCCCCAGACCACATCTACAACATGGCATCCAGTACTGTGCCCCCTTCCCCCAGTAAAAGACAAACATTGATAAACTGGAATGATTTCTGGAGATGCCATGAGGACGGTCAGGGCAGGAGCACCTGCCCTGTGAGGGCAAGCTGAGGGACCTGGACTTGTTCAGCTTGAAGAAGACACGGCCCTGGGAGGAACCTAACCATAGCCCCAGTGCCTATGCGGAGCTTACTGAGGAGATGGAGTCAGGCTCTTCACAGTGGTGTATGTCAGGATGATGAGAGACCAAACTGGAAGTTGAAATGGGAGGTTCAGAGTGGATATAAGGAGAAACTTTATCACCATAAGGATACCCAGCAGTAGAGCAGATGGCCCAGTGAGAGGTTGTACAGTCTCCTTTCTTGGAGGTTTTCAGACCCATCTGGGTAAAGCCCTGAGCAACATGATCTGACCCCACAGCTGACTCTGGTTTCAGCAGGAGGTCTGACAAGAGACCTCCTGAGGTCCCTTCACACCTGAATTATTCTGTGATCCTATGACACTGGACTGTGACTATTTATACCTTATGCGAACATTTTGTACTTGCAAAAACACTAGAAGTCAGCTGTCTTATAGCATGTAACATCCATGTTTTGTACAGTATTCCTGAATGAATTTTCACAATTTCAGACTAATTGAAGTGAAAATACAAGCTTAAAAATACAAATTAGTATCTGTAAATATTGTTCAAGAAAATTAATACTTTCCAATAGTTAGTATTAGAAAAATGCGTAAATAACATGAACCTAAGGTTCCTAATAAACAATAACTTAAATCATTCCATTAGTGACATTTTAGGGGTACCCTTCTCATGTCACTTCATACAGCTGTTGGGTCTCTGCTTTAGAAAAACAACACTCTTTGTTGACACCACAGTAAAAAACAAGCTTACCGACTGTGTCAGCAGAGTAACATCCAGTTACAAAATACACTAGGGATTGCTCCACATAATTGTGGGTGCAGTATTGGTAATATATATTTCTATAAATGCTCAACTGTGTTGGCATTGTTTGCAAGGACACACCATTTCTAACAATTTTGTTGTTGGCATTTTTTTTTAAATTGAACAACACGTACAACACGTAAAAAGGGATGGCAAAATCCTCCTGGGTAGACTGAACTAGTGCTTCAAGGATAACATGGGAGTTTTTTGACAGAAGTGAGCTTCATTCTCAGGCAGCCCAAAGTTGCTTCTAATACTGAGGCCCATTATCAGAGATAATCCCTTCAGAAGTCTGTAGCCTACAGAAAAGGGCTTGAATTTGTGCATTTCTGTTAGTACTAATTTCATAGAATCATCGAACGGTTTAGGTTGGAAGGGACCTTAAAGATCATCGAGTTCCAATCCCCTTGCCATGGGTAAGGACACCTCCCACTAGACCTGGTTGCTCANCCCCCAAGTCCCTCTCCTCACAGCTGCTCTCAAACCATTCTCTTCATATTGCTCAAGCTTCTAGTTCCAAAACCCCACCATTGCAGCCCGCTTCAAAGCTGCAGCCCATGACACTGTGCATAAGCAAAGGCAAACTGCACGCATTCAAATCTGCTAGACAGTGATTCCAACACAGCCGATCCACAAACCGTGCACTTTTTTGTGGCACAGTGCTACAAAGTATGATGAAAGGAGTGTCTCACTACTAAATCTAGAACTTAGCAGGTATCTTCTCACATGTCTACTCAGCATAACTGTGTAGCTTTCAACCTAATCAGATCGCAGTGTAATCCTATGCAATTCTGGTAAGGACTGAAAATCAGCTGTTGGTTGCAAATGTATTTATATGTAAGATAAGGCACAACAGCTTAAACAAAAAACTGAACATCTTCATGTGACTACCTCCTTCTCTTTCTTTTTCTTTTTTGTTCCAGAAAGCTGTTAATACTTCTACAAAGAGGGATTCACTGACAACAGTAGTAACTGAAATACAAGGCTGCTTTTAAGCTAGGGTTTCTGTCTTTTCACTTGTTGCTCCTATGTATTTCTTGTATCAGACCATTGCATATTCTACTGCTTAAACCTTTATCTTTTCTCCTGAGCTGACTCTGGTGCTAATGTCTATCTGCTTTTGCTGCTGTTCAGTCAGCTAAATCAAGAAAATCAGTGGTGAATTAATAATTTGGCTAAGGATAGCTTCAAAACTAACCTGGTTCCCAAACCCTTTAATTAGTTAGAGGAGATTGCAAACTTGGGGAAAATAAAATTGAAAAGACCAAGTCTTAAAATTGGTATTATTTGAAGTGGTTCACCTCAGAATCAACATGACATTTGCACAACTCATTCTTTTTCTGTCCTCTTCCCAAAAATCCCAATGTCATTTCAAACCCTGGGAATAAATTTTTAAATGAGGATGTTTGCTCCTTTTCCACTTGCAAGAAGGCAGCAGCTTGAAATATGTCTAAATTTAACACCTTTCCTTATGTGTAAACTGGCATAATGACAAATTCATCTAAAGGTGAAAAAAGCTTTACAATCAAGGGGTTCTCTGAATTTCAAAGCAAGGAGATGGCACGTTCTCTGTAGTATCTAAAGGCAAATATACCGCCCTGTCACCCTATGCTGGGACTCCTTGAAGCTGTTGAGAAAGCGCTGTCTGTATAGCCCAGAAAACGCATAGAGGAACCTTCACAGAGGAACCCCATGATAACAAGCCTCCATATGGCCCCTGATAGCGATGACTGGCAGAGTGCCATAGCATACATCTTCTCTGCAGACAGATCTAACTCATATTCCTGGATCCAGAGGGCCAAATGCTGCATCTGAAAGCTAAGACACCGTAGGTTTTTGTCTGCTCCCCACCCCAACCGCTGACAAGCACAGGATGCTCTAATGTAGAGATTTCTTCTGAGCAGTAAAAGAGAAGAAAAATAACAAAGGATCTTTGAATAAAGCTGTGTGACACTGCGTGTCAAATGCATAAGCATATTTTAATGTTTTACTCGAAGAAAGACCTGCCTCACATCTGATACCTTTATTGGCTCTGGCTGTCAAAGTGTATGTGCTTGCTTTAAGTTGCTGTCCTTAGTGTTGTTTCTGTTCCTTGTCACCCCTCTTATCTGCGGCTCCTTCAAACTGTGTTTATCCAGGCAGTGATGAGGTGCTGATATAAAGACATTCGTGATAATCACAACCCTTCTGGGTTCCTCTGTGGTGTGACGACCTAGCACTCTACCTCTGCCTGCCTTCCTGCCACATCTCTTTACACATGCTTTTTTATACACCAGACATAGCTTGCTGTGTATCAAGAATACGTATGGAGGGGAACAGTGTAATTTTAACCCGTGGGAGAGAAGCTCTATATAGTAGGGAACAGGATACACATCTGTAGATACCAAAAACCTGTAAGTAAGAACAGCATGAAAGTTTCATTTTCACTGTTCTTGGGGAGATTTCCATGCCAGCTAAAGATCAGAAGGAGCACTGACAACTTAGAGATTTTTCTTTGTGTTCACTGAAGTAATCTTGAAGGGTTGGCAAGAAATCCATGGACGTAAGACTGTGTAGAGGGATTCTCAGAAGCCATTGAAAACCACTGTCAGCCACTGTAAACTGCTGTAAGCCATTATTTTGCTCAGCATACACAAAGTCTTAAGGTCTCACATTTTTGAACGACTTGAACCAAATTTTGTCCTTGGATGCATTGGGATACAATTTGTGTCTGTTCATACAAATTTTTGGAGAGTTGAGTGTCAAGGTGTTTTTTTTATTAAGTATTAATAATAGCTATATGCATATTTCATTAGAGGTCTTCATCAAAGCCGTGAGGTGTGTATCAAAGGAAACTCTCTTTCCTGGTGTCATACACGTCATACAACCTTCACCAGAGACATCGCTAGAATGGGAAATCCCCTTGGGAAATGAGTCTGGAGAGATAAAACAAAGGTGAATGATGAAACAGGGACGAAAAGGAAGAAAAAAAGAATTTCCCCTTTGCTATTTAGATACCTGTTGTGACTTCGTTCAAAGCAGCAGTCTACCAGTGGTTCCTTAGATTTCTAAAAAGTAGTATTATTTTGCCAAGAGAAACATAAACGCCTCACAGTGAAGAATATTTACATGGGAACTTTCTACAAGGCCTTGAAACATCGCCAGCATTTCATTCTGGGTAAACAGTCAGCTATGCTACAGCTGACATGTAAAATTTGGACATGTAAATCCGTTGAAGCCTGCGCAAATGCACTGGTTATGTGAATAGTCTTGTTAGCATCATCTGAGCTTCCTGGGCACTGGGAGTGTCAGAGAAAAATGCCTGGATCAGTGACGTCTAGTAATTGTGTTTGCAATGGAGGTGATAATGGTAACGCTGTGCCCACCTGAAGTTCACATCCTCTTGAGAAAGAGATTCCTTAGCAAGAAACAGTTGAGAGAAGTGGCACTGTTGGACTTACTTTTACTGAGAAAGAACAAGGTATAGAGAAAGAGTAAAGGACATAAGAGCCTGAAAATACTCAGAAGCTATAAATAGCGAACATATATATCAGTATGGTGTTAGATCTCCCAAGAGACGAGGTCTCCTAATCTCTTGCTTCCTATTTCCCTGCTGACAAGCTGGCAGCATGAGGGCAAAGAGAAGCTGCGCCTTAGCCAAGCAGCTGTGTCTTTACACAGTTACTGTGTGAAAATGTCTCTCTGCCTTCCTCCACACAGTGCTGTGCTATAGTTTCAATCTGCATGAGCCACCTGGGAGATACAGGCCAGGCGCACGTAAGGAAGACGGCATCAGCCTCACTGCCCACAGATGAACTGCATGCACATCCAAAAGTAAATTGGAGAAAAATATTCAACGTTTCCTAGAAAAACGGGGAAAAAATGGTGCAAAAGGAAATCTAGATGTTCTGCCAGATGAATCCAGCCAAAAGTAAATATGGAAAAATATTACAGAGGAGCAGAAAAATTACATTGCTTGGCACGTTTAAAATCAGCCGTGCTGGTTTAACTGATAAAACCACTTGTAAGGAGCAGTCCTACACTGCTGGAAGGTGACAAAATGACCTAGTAATTTCTTTCCACTTGCACGTTCTTTGGCACTAATCTGTGCTACTTCACACCAATTTTGGACATTGGCAAAATCCATTGCTTATTCTGAGACTGCAAGCGAGAGCAGAACTGAGCAACCTGACCCTCTGATAACCCATTGGCTAATACGGAGTTATGTGTGTGATTTTCCGATTACTTGTTTTCTGGACAGAAGGCGTTTCTTGTTAAAAGCCACAATGGCTGCTAAGAGTGGGTAGCTCATATCACTACATCAAAACCAGACATTTGTCACATGTTTAAAAAAAAAAAAAAGTTAATGTTGTTGGTAAATGTCTAGGAAGCCCAGCTGCACATGCATTTGCATACCCTGTATAAACTAGGTCCATATGGGGCTTCAAGAATCAGGTAAAAATGTGATAAAGGGAAAGGAAGTAATAACTTTGACTGTCCTTATATTCCACTATCTTCAGGTGACTTCTTATCCCTAAGGGTACTGTGAAAGTGACAGGTGTAATCTGCCCTAATAAAGCTCGGTCTGCCAGAAATGGCTGTTGGAAGGGGCAGCGTAGGAGTGTATGAATCAGACAGCCTCAGAGGAATGGCCAACAGGAGCTAGCGGACCATTTTTTCAGTTCTCGTTTTTAGCAGGAGTCTGTTCTTTCAGCAGCCACCGATGGCTGGTGGCAGATAAATCTGTTTGTGTCATGCAGATTCTTCCCGATTGTTTTTCTTTCTCTGAAATAGAGATAACTTCATGTTCTTCCTACGCATGCTAAAAAATCACCAGTATTTACATTAAATTGTCTTAAATGAATATAATAATATTGTATATAGAACACAAATGAAAGATGTGTTGTCATTAAAGTATTAGAGCCTGCCCAAAGTTTTGTGGCATCCTACATTATAACACATGGCAAGTCGAAACATTTTTTCCTCATGCTTGGTTCCTTCTGCATTTGCATTCCTACCTCAAATACAGCAATTGCCTGGGGCTTTCCTCAGATGATGAGGACTCTTCAGCCATTTTAAGGATTTCTGTGGTCTCTGAAGACTTCCTACTTGAGGCTAGAAGTGAGAAAGAAGATACGAATTCCACATTGAAGCCTGGGGATTGAGAGGTGGCTAAGCTATGGTGCAATTTCCTCCTGTTTGAGTAAGGTAGAATATGCAAAACCAGCGTTTGGCTAGTGACTGAAAAGGACCCCTTTGTGGTCTAAAAGGATATATAGGTTTAGTGCCACTGCAGTCTTTCCCAGAAAAGGACACATCATCTGTCAAAGAGATCATATATTAGAAAGCAGGAGAATTTGGTCTTATTTTCACATTGGCACAGGAGATAAGGAAACTTCATTTAGCAGCTGAGTCTGATCTCAGAGATACCAAGAATGTCTGTTCAGGAAAGAAACTTTAAGATCAGATTGCGCTGATGGCAATTATATCCACAATTATGTCACTTGCCTGTATAGTATCATGACTTTGCTGACATTCTTCCTTCTCTTTGTTTCTGTCCACGACAGCTAAGCAGGAACTTGAAAAATTTTGATGTTAAAAAATTATACAAAATTTGGGAAAACATTTTTGTTGGAATTTTGTTTCAATAATTTGCTTCTGCTGAAATATTAAAGCCCCAAGTTGCAGGGGAGGGAGAGGTGAGAATAGCCACATTTCAGCTGCTAAGATCTGACAATATTTTCGTGTTCTGAGTGAAACATTGAAATATTGACATTCTTGCTGATAATGCTGCATTTTTGAAAAAAAATGCCCAAAATCCAACTGAAGTCTTTCAAGTAGATCTACAGTAAATGTCAGTATTTTATTTTCTTTTTTTTGAGATGAGATGGTTATTGATTGCAACTTGCAATATCTTAATGTATAAATCATTTTGTATGTTCTGTCATATA
This sequence comes from Burhinus bistriatus, assembly GCA_013397275.1. Taxonomy (NCBI): domain Eukaryota; kingdom Metazoa; phylum Chordata; class Aves; order Charadriiformes; family Burhinidae; genus Burhinus; species Burhinus bistriatus. Next base: position 26,448 of record VYXH01000944.1, on the reverse strand, counting down.
ACTAAAGATTTAGAATTCTGGAGGAGTTCTGTGACTCCCTATCTATCCTCTATTTTTAAGCTGAGATGGCTATAAAGCATCTAATTTAATACAGTAAGGCATACATGCTCAGAAAAATGATCCTAGTTTTCAGAACTACTCAGAAAATTAGTGGAATTTCTGACTAATAGTCAACTTTAAAGGCATAACCTATCTGAAATGTTGCTAAAATATGCCCACTCCTTTACTTGTCAGCCATATTAAAAATGATTAAAAAAAGTCAAAAGTAACTCTGAATGTTCACTTATTATTAAATTTTGAAGATGATTATAGCCCAGAGGCTGCCAAATCATCATGAAGAAAAGATGACAGTTTTCCAACCATTTGTTCTGTGTCACTCTTGCCACACAAGGCACACACATAAGATTACCACAAAAGTCTGGATAAACTGTCTCTGATCACCTCCCACATGTGAGATTGATACACTGTGCTCACGATGGGCACGCTCTTTTTTTCTTTATGAACGGAGCCATTAGGAGGTGACTTCAGGAAGAAAGAAGCAAGCTCATAATTATTTTTAACAGAAATACAGTATTTTTGTCAGATGTTAAAAAGAGCTGTCTACCTCAGCAGCTAATGTCTGAGTAGTTTTTTGAGTAACAGTTGGTTTTAAAAATAATTGCCTGAGTTCAGGGTATATGATGTTATGAAACAGAACAGACAAGTACCAGATTAAAACAAAAAAAAAATTGTGCAAGATCAATTTACACTTTATTGTAGTTTTTCCAAACTATTTGTAGGGAATTGTATACAGTACTGCAGTAACAGTTAAGGTGTTTTCCCTGTCCCAAAGAACCTACAGCCTTAAAGTAGCATACCAAAACATAGGATTAAAGGTCAAAATAAGTAAGGATGTGAGATTACTACTGTGGATTACAAAGAAGAGAGTTAGCTTGGAGATACATGTTTGGGGGAAGACTGCAGAGTGAGTGAGAAGAGGGTCTGACAGATGAAAGCAGAAAAGGTATCCTAGCAGGATAGAAGGAAGGAAGCAAAGCAGACAAAAGGAGCAGGAAAATGAAAGGATTGGGAAGAACAAAAGAACAAGAGAAGGAAGATAAAAGCAGGGGTGAGGTGATGAGATATGCAAAATTCTACACAGACACTTATAAAATTAAAAACACACCCTGGTGTATACCCACACCTTTGCACGCACAGATCACTCTTATGCTACCTGATAGTTCCGTAGATATGCACTCCATTTCACAAATATAAAGGTATATAAAACCCACGTCCAATTAACTTCCCATCTAAATCAGATACAACCCTCAGCTGAGCAAAGATTTATATACACATTGATTATTAGTAGGGCTATACGTTGTTCTGAATCTTGATATGCAAACAGATACAGGTTGAGACCTCTGTGTGTATGCTTCCTACTTTATTTCCAGTCTAGTGCCATGCCTATAACTCAGAACCTAGCTACCATCAAAAAACATAAAAGCGGACTGATGGTATCCCATGCGACACAGCACATGGAAGTGTTATCGTGTGAGATCTTCAGGTGGTGAAAGAGGCACGGTGATCAAGTCAGGGAGCAGTGTTTAGGAGGCACTGCTTTTGTGTATACTCAAGGCTGCAGACACTAATGTTTGGGTGAAGGTTTTCTTTTTGTTTCATTTGGTTTGGTGGTCAAACCCACCTTGCTCCAAGGGCCACCTGGTTGCAGGATACCAATGGGAAAGAAATTACAATGGTGCGCTTTGACATCATATTTGAGATGTAACATAACACAGCTGGAGTGTGAGGAAAGTTAACTACTAGAATAAGATGCCTTGAGCAAGAACCCATCACTCCAGCTGTGTGGATGTGCAGTAAAATCTGAGAAGGGATTTGAAAGCATCTATAAATGAGTATGGTGAATGTTAACCTAGACACATTCATATGAGAGTACACAGTCTTCTAAGCAGAGAGACAAACATACAAGTAGATGTAATTAGTAAAAGAGGGAGTGACAGCCACAACCATGCAGCTACACATTTTAATCCTAGGAACATTTCATCAGGTGATTAAAGCTCTCAGACCTCCATTTTTACTGTTATCACAGAATCACGGAATCACGGAATTTTTAGAGTTGGAAGGGACCTCTAGAGATCATCTAGTCCAACTCCCCTGCTAAAGCAGGATTGCCTAGAGCACATTCCTCAGCACTGCATCCAGGCGGGTCTTGAAAATCTCCAGAGAAGGGGACTCCACAACCTCCCTGGGCAGCCTGTGCCAGTGCTCGGTCACCCTCACCCTAAAGAAGTTTTTTCTTGTGTTTGAATGGAACTTCCTATGTTCCAACTTGTGCCCGTTGCCCCTTGTCCTGACGCTGGGAACCACTGAAAAGAGTCTGCCTCCATCCTCCTGCAACTCACCCTTTAGGTACTTCCAAGCAAGAATCAGGTCTCCCCTCAGCCTTCTCTTNCAGTTTGGTAGCATCAGTGAACTTGCTAAGGATACACTCTGTCCCCTCATCCAGGTCATTGATGAATATGTTGAACAAGATTAGACCGAGTATTGACCCCTGGGGGACACCACTGGTTACAGGTCTCCAACTTGACACGCTCCATTAATCACAACCCTCTGAGTTCTGTCACACAGCCAGCTCTCAATCCACCTTGCTGTCTTCTCGTCTAGCCCACACTTCCTCAGCTTCCTAATGAGAATGTTATGGGAGACAGTGTCAAATGCCTTGCTGAAGTCAAGGTAGATGACATCTACTGCTCTCCCCTCATCCAGCCAACCAGTTATAACATCATAGAAGGCTATTAGGTTGTTCAAGCATGTTTTACCCTTGGTAAACCCGTGTTTACCACGTCCAATACCTTGCTGTTCTTCAATGTGTTTGGAGATGACATCGAGAACGAGTCGCTCCATAACCTTCCCAGGGACAGAGGTGAGACTAACCGGCCTGTAGTTCCCTGGGTGCTCCTTCTTGCCCTTCTTGAAGATTGGAGCGATGTTAGTTCATGTGGTGTTTGCAGCAGGGTGATCTTGCACTGAAACAATATCCATGCAGTCTGATACAGGATGTGACTGTAGGAAGAGGTAATATCAGTCCCAAAAGAGCCCTGTCATTTGGAATATCTATTTTCTGGCTCCCAGAATAAGGAAAATAAAGTATGGTCAGCTTCTCAGGGCCACTCATTTTTCATGGGTCTGATCAAAACATATTGTGTTTAATTAATCTAATAAATCCTGTCACACTTGACCTGGGTTTGCACTTTTCTCCTAGCCAAAATACAGCAGTATCCTCAAAGTCACTGGCCTGCTGACTCACTACCAAATAAAATTGTCCTGCTGGATGAGTCTGGTCCTTCAACCACCAGTGGGTCAGCTCTGTAGCTGATGAGGAAGAGGAGGGCGCTTACTGTGAAGAACAGAACACAGGGGTAGTCTCTCCTGCTCTCAGTACGGCAACTCCTGCCTGTTGGCTGAAGCCTTCAATGTTTGCTGAACGTTTGCTGGAGCCCTGAATGTTTGCTGAACCCTTTGCCACAGCCTGGTTAGGCTGGCTGGCTGCACTGCTTGCCTGTGCTGTGGGGAAGGGGGAAAGGAGAAAAAGCAGTGCTAAGAAAAGGGTTACATCAGGAATGCCTCGCAGGAAAGTGCTCCTGAAGGCTGTGGTGCTCCTCAGCACAGAGCAGGTGAGGGCAGATGATTAGTTCTTTCCAGCCTTACTGACCTTTGGTTGCTTTCCGGACTTTTTGCCACAGAGATTGCTTAAAAGGTAGTCAGTCTGGTGTATGTCTTTCACATATTGAAAACAAGCACGTTAAAGGTGCCAGTGTCACGTACTGTTGCTATGTCTTCCTCAGCTTTAGGGCTTTTCTAGCAATTACAGGGAGGTGTCTAGCACATTGATTACAGGCACTGTCAAGTTTGCCACTTCATTATGTGTGTCAGGTCTGTTACCCCAACACCAGTGGCAAAGGAGATAACATCACACACTTGTTCCCTCTCCTATCACCACATCCCAGATTTTTACAAGTGGTTTGGCATGCTTAGAAGTGATGGTGGGTAAGTTCTGTTTAACAGGCCAGAGTAAGAACTGCAGCAGTAGACATTAGGAGGGATGACTATGGGACCAAAAGGGCTCTTACTTTGATCTGTATCAGATACTGGCTCCCATGGACAGCCTCACTGCTTATTTGGAAGTTTGGAACATGTCCAGAACATCTATTTGGAGATCAAGGAGAAATATGTAGCAGATAACCTTGTCTCCAAGCAAGTAAGAGACGCAAAACCATGGAACCTTCCAGAAATAGCAAAAGTGGTCTAATGACTGACCACAGTGAAGAGCTTGGTACTAGAACGTAGGAGGGCAGTGCTTCTATCATAACATCCCTAAAAATTTCCTTATTCTGAGTTCAAAAGTGTGTCTGGACAATTTAAGATTCAGGCAGCTGCTCCTCTTTGAGGAAATAATTTCTTGAAGGCTTTGTGGTATCTTTCTAGTGGTAGTGGTTACACCGCTAAAAATGACAAATACACCTGAAAACCATTGGCACTGCAGCCTGCACTGTCATCCTGCATGTCCAACAGGTTTCATGTAAATGCTTGAGGAGGGAAGTTTATAGGTTTCTTTAAGTAGTGTTTTGTCTGCCTATTACCCATGGATTCTCTGTGCTCTGTCAGAAGATTTGGCTAATATTGCATCATATTGCTCAAGTAGAATCATGTTGCTGGGTTAGTATCTGGATTAGCGTGTGGATTAAAAGCTGCAGAAAGGTCTAATAAATAAAATGACATTGTCCATAGCTAAACAATGTTCACTTTTACATGCTGTTAAAACATTCTTGTTTATGTGCCAACATCACGAAATGTATGATTTTGGTGGAGGTCACCTACTGTTGCAGTTCAGTAATTTTTAGTTTCTGTGTATCTTTGTTTATGAATCAAAAGCTCAATAAAACTTACTGGTATGACAGAGTCTAGACCTAGTTTATTTTTTTTTAACTACCATACAGTTCTGCAGTTCTCAAGTTTATTTCCAGTCGAACTTTGCTGAAGAAAGCATCTTTTTATGGCTTTTACTTTTTAAGGATACTTATAGGTATATTAAGCAGGCCTGTATAATACAATTGGCAGGGAGGAAACTGTCTATACAAAGGATTTAAAATAAAAGAGAACTTGATAGATAACATACCTTCACTTGGTATATACAATTTCTATTTAACCCAGGTTCTATTTTAACAACATTGAGAATCTCATTTCTCCTTCTCTCTCAAACCCAGAGCAATTGTTATAACTATAGATATTTGACAATTTGCTGTTTGAAAAAATTATTAAAATAGATGACATTATATCTAAGGCAACAGATGATAAATTCAACATAGTAATTTTCAGCTTAAATCTATTATCAGTGTATTTAACTTTCCTCCAAAATTTTTGTACATTTTAAGACAAAGCAGAATTCCCTGTTTCTGGAGGCAGTGAGGTCTTCAAAGTACCAATGAAAACATTTTAAATCTTTATTACTGTTTATATACAGCTTCTCTAAATACTCTAATGTGTCTATTTGTTTTAAGTATTTTTTTTTTTCCTGAGCACAATAACTTATACAATGTCTTGTAAAAAGTGTAATATGTCCTGGAAGCCTTTGCTAACAGCTATGAAATTGTTAGTGTTTAATTGGTTGATGGACATTTTTAACTGAAATGATCTGCTCACCAAAAGGTAATGTGTAAAGCTTATCTGATTTTCTTCATTTGTCAGTGTTAAATGCCCATGACGCGAAACATCTTTCTTTCTAATAACTACTTATTGCAATTAGTGACTGACTTTTCCCTCTACCACCTCCATTTTGTATCAACTCCTGAGAGAGTCTTTTACCCGTGTTATCCACATGCTAAATAGGTGAAAACACAATTTCTCTCTAGGAATATTTCTTTTTTTTTATTTTTTTTTTTTGCAATGTTACCTGAGTTAAAGCTCCTGTTGTTTGTATTTGAATTGCTACCCCATTGTCTCCCCGACGTTAGTGGCTGCAGGAGAGAATTTCAGGTTAGGGACATATTTCCATTGCTGGTTTTGCTGTGACTGCAGATGGTGCTGACATACCTGAGCGAGGCTGCAAAATCCACCAGGAAAGCTGAATAAATTGTTTAGAAGTCAACCAACACACACCACTTCACGCTGCTGCACTACACTGCTGCCACCTGAGTGCCAATACCCATCTAATCCGTTTGAAACTAGCTTAGAGATGTCTTTTGAGCCTGCAGCCAGCCTTCAGAGAGAGTGCAGGTCAGGTCTACCTTTAGAGGAAGTAAAAATGATTCAGGAACTAACATGCCCATGAGCTTGGTGAAGTAACCAGTGATGTTCTCAGTGCAACAGCGACAGGAACTCCTGAGACTGCAGCCTCATAAACAGCAGTTAAGCTTCATGGAAAAATAAGAAGCAGAGGAGGTGTTAGGCCATTTCATTGGTGCCAGACTGAAATTGCAAATCTCTACTTACTGGAAAACAAAACAAAACAATAATTTATATGATTCCCTAACTGCAATGGGACTGACCTGACGTTGCTGTCCAGACTCAGTTCTCAGTAGACCTCGGCTAGTATTTCAAGTCAATTATTTCATTAGTTTGGTCAGTGGATTAAATTACATAATTCTGAAAAATCATATGCCATTTACATAGTCAGTCTGTTGCCATCACAGTTTATAAGAACCTTACTACATGCAAACATGTATCCCTGTGAGTTGACAAGCACAAGCCCTCATCCTTGACCTTTAATATTAAAAATCATGGGTTTGTGGTGAATTCAATTATTTGTCTAAAAAATATTTAATAGATATTTTTCTTTTAGCTTATTCCATGCTACTGAAAGCACAAGACTTAGAAAGCATGAATGGTTGCTTCAGAGCTCAAGGAAATGGTAGTTAGCTGTTTTGTGATTTCAGAGAAAAGCTATGCCAACAGTTGTCTGTGCTGACTTTACAGAATTCTCTCACAGCAGCATAAACGGGGAAACACTCTGTCTGCCAGAAGTATTCTTTCCCCATTCTTTACTTCATAAAAAGTTCACTTGCAGAATAAACTTATTTCTTCATGGATTAGGAACACCCAAGCACTGTTTCAGCCTAATACAAGTAGCAAAAGCCATGCAAGTTACTGCCAATCTAAAACTGAAACACAATGTCTTTTAGCCTCACACGGTCATTGGAAAGGTCCTCTATTGGCCTTTGTAGATATATGAAATCTCACTCATTTATTAGATCTAAAACAGTATGACTTCTCAGAAGCGCAAACTGCACTTTCTATCATTTTTATCACCACTTACATAAATGGTTCTAAACTCCTAAAAACATCTAACAGCCTTTGTACAATTTGCCCTTCAAATATTTTGAGCTTTGATTAATATCCTTGAGCTTAGACATGCTGCTACTTTGGAGTTGTTTCTTCCAGTTTAAATTACGCTTTGTTTCTGAGTTTGCAATATTGGGCAAAAGGAGAATTTAAGCCTACTCAGTATTTACACAAGAGACCACAACCCAGGGAACAAGTGAGGCTGTGATTTCACCATTCTTAATACCAGACATGCGTTACCACATCCCTGAACAAGACAGACTCGTCCTGGGTCACACGGGTACACAATCACGCTGCGGAGAACAAATGGGCAGGCAGCCACAAGACATGATGCACTGATTTGGTCAGATTAATGTTTTTAATTTCAGCTTGATGCTAGCTACAGGAAGACAGACAATAACATACGGTGAACATCTACATTGAATTCCATACAGCATTTGATCTATTTATCAAATACTAGTGCCTGTTCATAACTCCGCCATCATAGTCAATTAGAACAAAGTTTCACAAATCTCTGCTCTTAAGAACAACTCTTATTTGTGTTGACTTCATTTGACATTAATAAGAATGTTTGTCTTGCTTGGGCAGGTAATACTGTATTTCCTTGTGACCTTGTAAGAACCGAGAAAACAAAAAGGTCATAGAAATCAATTGGTCTCAAAATTTTATATTTTCAAAATAACAGCTACTCAGAATTTCAGCACTGCAAAATCATCACGACCAGATCTTTGAATAAATGTAAAACATTTCTATGATATTTGAAGTTCCTTTTAATAGCATCCCTATTTTAACTTTCACCAGTTCTGGTGTAAATCAAAGTATCTGCCTGAAGTGGGATAAAAGGTCAGTCCCCTTTTTACGTGCACTGAGAAATTCAACCATTTTTCAAAACTCCTGAATTCCTGAAGAGTTCATCTGACAATAGGAAAAACACTACACAGATAATGGGAAAGCCTTAGTGACTGAATATAGTACCACCTGTTATCTGCTGACACTTACAGGTTCAGAGTTGTTTATTCATTGATGGAGATCATTGGTTGCCACTAACGAATTATGTTATTTGAGGCAGCCAGGCAGAAAGCTGGAACACCAGTGCTGAACAACACAACCTGTCGTCAACACAAAATGCTTTTAGAAGCCTGTGCTTGGCAGTAGGAGGTAAAATAATCTTTCTCCCACCACATTAAGAATGCAATGGAAATGTACATCTATAGAACTGCACAGGCTTATTTTAATTACATAAACCTGTGACACAGCATATCTCAGAGACCAGACCCAAGTGCAGGAATTTAAAGTAGCTGACATACAGAGGGAATCATTCATGTGGAAATTATATCCTCATCATTTTACTAAAGCCCTGTCAAAAGGCTTGGATTGTGATAATCAGCCCGGACCTCCAGAGCTAAGAACAATCCACAGCACACAGGTGGCTCTGGTGGCTCTAGTGCCTCTAAATATTTTTCCAAGTTCTGCCTTGTTTACAAATTACCATTCTTGGGCAGAACTATTAAAAACAGACCAATGCTAAGTTCCAACAACCTGGTATTTCAGAAATGAACTCCAAAGTCTAGCATGTCATACCTGTCAACATCCTGGACAAAATTAGTGCTTCTGACCCTGGCAAAGCATCAAGGTAGCTCTGAAGGTTTTAAGAGATTCAATAGGGAACAGTCACTAAACACACAAAATTCTTCAGGTATTTTAAACGCAATCCAAGAAATAACTCTGTAGTATGTAGTATGACATTTCCTTTTATTAATCCTTCCTGCACTGGACACTGAACTAGAGCTAGGACCAAACTTGGCCAAATCCTTAGCAGCGGCAGAGAAAAAAAACACCCCCCTATTGTGCAACAACTCAGATATGAGCATTGGTACGCTAATAATATCACTGTTTCTTATCAGTTCTGAGAGTGGGTTTACCTTCATGCTGAATAATAGCAATGATAAAAGCAATCCCGTAAGACTCTACAGAGGAGTGCACTAAAGGCTGATTGCATATCATCACACAGGCTTAGTGACTCATTATTTAGACGCATATAAAAGGAAAGATACCAGAGCATACTTGTGGAAAAAGTACCACTCCAGTTTCCTTATGGATCATCCTCCCTTCCCTCCTGCACATCTGCATGCAGGAGGACAAGGAGCTGGGGACAGGAACCAACCTTGCATGGCCTACATCAGGTCAAACAAACACAGCAGTTAACTTTCAGGCATATTGGAGCTACTCTATTATTAATCCAATTTAGGATGGATCTTAAATTGAGATGTGGAAAGAGGTAAAGAAGAGCTTGGTTTAATCTTTCCCAAACATCATGCAACGGTGACAGCTTTTTGCACAAGGAAAACCAAGCTGTGCTCCAAAAAAGGATGTAGCAATGAATTCAGAGAAAAGCAATCCTTGAAAGCAGGCAACAAAGTCCTTCCTGCTGCTTTTCCTGGGGTGGTATGCTTCAGTAGAGCCTTCATCCTGGGCAGCACCAACAGCACCATGTAGTCAATGGTATTTTGGAGAAGGAACAAATAAAAGCAGGATTATTTTATGTAGCAACATAACACTGTGTTTCAAGGATAGGAAGAATGAGAAATTGTAGGAAAAGTTTATGTCAAAGATAGACATGCTAAATATCTATAATATTTCATGGAACATGCATGTAAGTGAAATAAAAAATGAGAAAGAAAGATACAAATGCATGTTCATCCATCTAAAAGAGCTTTAAATATGTACATAAAATATATGGAATGGTAAGACACAAGAATGGCAGAGGCATTTAATATGGCTACTAGTGCAGGAAAGTACAGAACTCTAAGAAAAAGAAATATAAGGAAAATAAAGGAAAGCAAAACTGATAACACCTTGTTATGGTTTAGCCTCAGATGGCAACAAAGACCCCTGCAGCCACTCGCTCACACCCCCCCCCAGCTGTGGGGGAGAATCAGAAGAAAAAGGCAAAACTCGTGGGTTGAGATAAAGGCAGTTTAACAGAACAGCAAAGGAAAGATGAAACCAACAACAATAATACTGATAGAGGAATGTACAAAACATGATTACTGTACCAGCGCTCACTGACTGGACCTGAAGATGATAAAACAAATTTTTTTAAAGCACCATAGTAAGAAGACACACAGCTTTATACAGAAACTCTTTCTCTTGAGAGGAAATAAAGAAGCTTATAATTGAGTGAACATACTTTAACTCAAGGCTGCATTCATTCCTTCATTCAAGAGAGAAATTTTTTTCCTTGCTGGTGTTTTCAGTTACAAGAATATGTTTCTATCACTTTTCCTTGTAGCAAAATATTTTCTGTGAATAACTCTGCCAAACAGAAGATTGCTTCCAGGCAAATCATAAAAGCTGCAAAGGTATGAGTGTCTTGCATAGCAGTGAGTTGTTCACATCTCAAAATAATTGAGACTGTTCAGGTGCTAACCTAATTAAGGATGTCTGTCTCAATTTAACTTTAGATGCAAGTTGGGACAGTAGTTATCAACAGATCATCTTCTTTCAGATCAGTTACTTTGGTTTCCATTAAAGGCCACAAAAGCATTAGAACATAGGCATTGTTATTAAGTTCTATACTAATTTATTCAGAAAGGATTCTCCATTTACCTGCCTATTTCCTTTAGCAGGAATTTCCTGATACACTGCTTCAAGTTAAAAAAAGGATTAAGACATCTTCTTGGCTTTTTTCCCCTTTCATTAGCAAATCTCCCATTCCTTAGTGTTACTACACTTTACTGTTGTAAACACAGGTGCCAGTGTCTTCCACAAATCCTAGACTTTGGGCATTGTTTCCTCTAAGGCTGATAACTTAGTCATAATAATTGAAAAACTAATTTCATTAAAAGTTTTTGTTTATTTTCTTTAGTGACACTGTTTTAATCAGAAGTATCTATTGAGCCTATTTTACTTAAGGACTGGTCTGTCTGATTTTTCTGTCTGTTAGTCCATCTAGTGTCCTCATCTCTCCACCCCTAAAGTACTATTAATCCATTGGCCAACTGCACACAAACCTTCAGGCAACAGCTTATTAAATTGCTGTGGATTTCATTAAAATTGGTTTCTGGGAAGGGAAAAGGAACCCAGATTAATGCTCTTCCTGAGCAAAAGCCTCCTGTGTGCTCCATTTCCCTGCCTGAGTGGCCTAGGCAGTCAGTCACAGGAGCACGTGCTGATCTGGCTCTGACAGTGTGCACAGTACGGCAGAAAAATCTGAAGCATGGGCCCTTGAGAAAGGAGCTGAGGTTATTGTGTAAGATGGAGCCTTGCATGGGACATATGGAAAGAGCCTTACATAGGACACATATCCACTAAAAAATAAGCGCTGTAAGAAAATTACTCTAAAGAGTCATTCATAAGAAAATAAGAGAACTTGGTTTTGATTCATGGAAAATAGAGAATTTTCAAACTTATCTCAGGGTTAGCTTGCAGACTGCCTCGGGAGCTCTGTCAGGTTCTGCTCTCACTGCCGATACTTTCAACACCAAAACTAAACGACTTAAATATGGGACACCATGGTTGAGTCAATCGTTCAAACACTTGTGTGATTCTGAAGTCTTCCTTAGAGGTCTCATAAACATCTCTGGGTACAGACATTGCTGACCAGAATCTCCCCTGGAAAGACCCTAATCTCAGTTGCTTCTGCCTTTGTCATACAATCATAGAATGGTTTAGATTGGAAGGGACCTTAAAGATCATCGAGTTCCAATCCCCTTGCCATGGGTAAGGATACCTCCCACTAGACCTGGTTGCTCAAAGCCTCATCCAACCTGGCCTTGAACACTGCCAGGGATGGGGCCTCCACAACTTCCCTGGGCAACCTGTGCCAGTGCCTCACCACCCTCCGAGTGAAAAATTTCTTCCTGAGATCTAATCTAAATCTGCCCTCTTTCAGCTTGAAGCCATCACCCCTCTTCCTATCACTACATGCCCTTGTAAAAAGTCCCTCTCTGGCTTTCTTGCAGGCCCCTTTCAGATAGTGGAAGGCTGCTATAAGGTCTTCTCGGAGCCTTCTCTTCTCCAGGCTGAACAGCCCCAACTCTCTCAGCCTGTCCTCATAGGAGAGGTGCTCTAACCCTCTGATCATCTTCGTAGCCCTCCTCTGGACTTGCTCCAAGAGGTCCATATCGTTCTTATGTTGAGGGCTCCAGAGCTGGACACAGTATTCCAGGTGAGGTCTCATGAGAGAGGAGTAGAGATGCAAAATCTCCTCCCTTCTCAAATGTTAACTGGTTGGCTGGAATCTCTTCTCTTACGTATCTCTCTTGTTGATCATTTTCCTCCGTTCTATCTCTGTTCTTGCACTGTCCAGCAGAGAAAGATGCCTCGCTGTGCTTCACCACGATGCAGTAGTTCTAAGGAGGCTGCAGCTAAAGGATGAAACCAAACTCACATGCCAGCTGGCCAGCTGGAAGGTCAAGCAGAAAGACTCGTGAGTAGAAGCACGTGAGCTATTTCAGAGTGGCAATGGGAAGGAATTGGTGTTAGAGCCAGAAGGAACAGGCAGGAAGGGATGAATGGGAGGGAAGGTAGAGGTAGCATAGTGGCTGGACTTAGTTGCTCCACATGACTGGAGCAAGAAGCCACTGAGCACTAGTGGAAAACTGAGACCAGAGATAGAGTAAGGTCTACTGAGAGAAGATAAACTTGACAGAACTCTGATCAGGTGTAATAGTAGAGACAGGCATGAGTTCTGGGACTGATGGAAAACTGGGAGGCATACTGCTGGGACAAAACAAGAGAAACAGGGTGGCATCAGTCATGATTAAGGAGAGCAGGCACTGATATTTCTATAAGCAGCCTACAGAGTTAGTGGAGTGAGACAAGAGAGCTGGCTCCAAAACAAGATAACTATTGCCATTAAGTTCCTGTGTGTGAGCTAATTCATCCATATGAAAATTGGGACTTGTTACTAGAGGTGTGTCAGCATGCTGATATAAAGATACCACTTATCTGATAGCACAGGATATGTGCTTGTATTTCCTAATATGTACAGCATCATGTGGACATTTCAGCTCAAGTGGCAGTAGCTTAGCATCTCTATAATCCACTCCATAGAAACAAATGTGTGCCCAAAACTACTAGAGAACACTCCCTTCCAAAGCCTAGACCAGAACTGAAGCACCATTTTCCTCTTCTGGCAAGGCATATTTGTGACGCTCAGTGTACCTCATCTTGAGAAAGAAGCACAATACTGTTCTTAAAGTCAATGCACTTGAAGTTGATTAAAGCTGTGCTTTGAAGATAAAAAGTGTGATAAAATATTACGTGCTTTGAAAATGAAGCATGAGACATCTCAAGTTCAGCATCCAAAATTACGGAATGCTTTTGACAATACTGACCTTAATCTCTATGTGTCTCAATTTCCCACTTACAAAATGAGGATAAGAGTGGCACTTAATTTTGTAGGGAACCACAGATAAGCTAATTTTATGAAGCACTCACACGCTATGGTGAGGGCACAGCACAATCATCCATGAAGATAGTAGACAATTTTACGTTTGATGCAGGATTTGCCTGTTGAATGTCGAATAAGATCTGATATCAAATACTGAAGGAAAAAGAAAGATGGAGTATCTACACCTTTATTGAACAAGGCAGGTTTTCCCAAAGAGAGAAAAAAACAATACCTATACAATCACATAATTAAAAGCTGTTTGATAATCACGGAGTCACGGAATCATGGAATTGTTAGAGTTGGAGGGGACCTCTAGAGATCATCTAGTCCAACTCCCCTGCTGACACAGGAATGCCTAGAGCACATTCCTCAGCACTGCATCCAGGCGGGTCTTGAAAATCTCCAGAGAAGGGGACTCCACAACCTCCCTGGGCAGCCTGT
>VYXH01000944.1:1109-11830 GCA_013397275.1 Burhinus bistriatus | reverse complement strand
GCTGTCTTCTCGTCTAGCCCACACTTCCTCAGCTTCCTAATGAGAATGTTATGGGAGACAGTGTCAAAATGTGTATACATAAAAAGAGCAGAATAAAATTTGTGCAGGAAGTCTTTATTTTTACATTCCTCACATTTTAAGCACCTGATTTTGCAATTCTCATCACAATTTTGGTATGGTTTCTCCCTGTAGGCAACTCTATTTTAATTACATAAAGAGTTTATTGCTTAAACTAGTTAAACAGTTTAAGACTTTGAAAATTCTGGTTTTCATACACAATGTCATTAAAAATATTTTATTGTCCTTTTTATCTTTACCATGTATTTTTGAGTCCTGGGTAAGTTTTTTCATATTATGATAAAATAATTTATTGTTTTAGTTACTGTTACTGAAATCTTATCAGGAAGCTCAGCAGGTCATTAAATTACATAATGCATGAAGTAGGTGGAATCAACTAAGGAATGGAAAAAGAGACTTCTGACATTTTTCATTCAAAAAAGATACAACTGATATCAGAAGGTTGTAAATGAGATTTGTTGTTCAATACAATGCTCTTTTGAATGTATGTGCACAACAGCCCAACTTTCTTTCAAAGGGTAAAGTGAGCCTCCAAGAGATGGAATTTTTGTAGGTCATTCCAAGAAATGTAAAATTATTTTGGACAGAAAATAATAACCATTGCATGTTTAGCAATTTGCATTTCAGATGCAAAGCATGTCTCTTCAGTCTTAAATTTCTAGTAAAAACATATCAATTTTTTGTTTGTTTGCTTTATTTATTTGTTTGGGTTTTTTTTTAAATCCCCCAACTCTTCCTGGGAAAAATCCTACAAAACCAAGCAGTATAAAATGTAAACAATTATCCTTCTGGGGGAAAAGAAACTGTATCTGATGTTTCATATACCATTGGCAAGGCTTAGCCAAAACTTGGTGGGGTGATGGATAAGATGGTGAAGGATAAGAAATAAGATCTGTATTGATTGGAATATGGTTTTCACTGTATTTATGAATATTCAATGCAGACTGTAGTACATATGCATTCAGACTTAAATATGTTTACTAGCACTAAATGTAGTTTAGTATCACAGAAATTCCATTACAATCAGCGTAATTACAGTATCTGAAATGTAAAGCTGCCCAGCGTAAACAAATCACAAAAATATTGACTTTAATTCACTACAATCTTTCCTGCATTACAGTCCTTGTTTCTGCTCTTAATAACTAATGTTAATTTGAAGAACTACATTCCAAGTATGAATACCAGCATGTGTTCATTTTGTTTTTCTTACAAAATAAACCGTCACTGTCATACAATTTCCTTTTTTTCCCTTCCTTTTCAATACATGTTCTGTGTGCCTCGTTTTTCCGTTAAATTTACTGATCTGAACATTTTAACCTACACCCTGAATATTTTAAGGTCCATATGGATTATTTGCATTTTCAGCTGTATTCCCATTGTATGTATTCCATTTACTATGTTGCCAGTAATTCACTGGAGCAATCTACTCAGTTCCACTGTGACAGCTCTCCTCAAAGCTGCCAGTCGCTCCTACGCATTTCTCAGCATTCTGGTTAATACATGTCCAGAACGTACTTGCTAACCAAATAGATTCCAGTAGCTGTTACGAATTATAACACTGAATTAGAACTTTTAATTTTACGCTACACAGAATTAAAACTTGTATGAATCTCCTTTCTCCCTATCTTTATATTTCCAATCTCAAAGGCCAAGATCACCCTTACAGCCAGGCATTTTCAGAAATCTCTCAAGGTTCCTTCTAGAGATAGTGTAACTCCTATGTGTCAGTTGGCAACATGATAATCTCCACTGTGCTATTTTCCATCCAGCTACAGAGAAAGAAGAATTCAGGCAAACACATAGTCACTCCAGTACTTCTTACCATAAATGTCATTCATTGATGTTTATTGTAGCTGGCTTTCTGCAATGCCTAATCTGAAGTTAAATCAAATCAAAACTTATAGAGAAGGTACAGCGCCTCAGTGCTATGTGCATTTTTGCACTTTATTAGGCTATGGAGGAATGTCTACAACACTAATGGACAAACCCACCGGGGAAAGGAGAATGAACATTTAGTTTATTCAGGAATAGCAGGCTTTATCAGGAAACTGAGTGACGACAAGGAAAGGAGAAAAATTCTGACAGTGAAAACTACATTGCTGAGAAGGTATGTTACAACAGTAAGTATGTGCACATTTCAGGTAAGGGGATAAGGGAGATTACATGGGAGGCTATTAAGTCATTTGCCTATAAAATAGCCCTCAAGGAACACTTTTGCTCTTATCACATCTGCAATTACTCATATTGATATTTCTCACTCATCCTTTTGTCTCTCACTCTGTGTTACTTTGGACACAGTTTCCCCAATTCAGACCATGATTCATTACGACCCTCCTTCACAAAAAACTACTTCTGCTATGAATAATATAGCAATTAAATGCCTAATGTTACTGCCAATTTTGAGGTTATTGATCAAAATCTAAGTGCTGTTTACTTGTTTGCTTCTAACTCCACTATTCTTTTCTTGCTTGCTGTTACTAGGACACGCATAATAACAACCGGACATGACCTTGTATTTGTTGTTCTTCCTGTGGGTGTGGACACATTGCATGCTGGTTCATGATGCAGAAGGTCTCCAGCACTGCACGTTTCTGAGGTCACCGGAAGCCTTCCTTACTGCAGTTTATACACCAGTCTTCTCTGATGTGCTATGCTCATGTTTCCACTGAGATTTGTGCTGTTTATTAAGGGCCTGAACTAAAGCTGATTGAAGGAAATTAAAATGGGAGCATTTTCTTTCATTTCACTGCAAATCACAGTAAATGAAAACTGAAATATAGCTGAGAGAACTAGATCCAACAGAGGATGCAAGTACCTAAAACCCTTCTGATCTGAGCAACATGTGGGATGCAAGAGGAAGAATTCAAAGTTTCTGGATGTTGATCAGGCTTCTGAGTTAGGTGTGAAGGTGCCCAGAGGGGCCAAGATCTGTGTATACACAGGCACAGAGCAACAGGCACCCTGGAGCTTTAAAATGGAAAAGTAAGACCCTGTGGAGTCAGTTTAAATAACAGTTGAGAAGGACTTATTTGATGAGCAATTTTCAACACAGGTGCCTGAGGTCCTGTGTTAGTCATCAAAATTCGTTGTTAGAGTTGAAATAATTTTGGCTACTTCATTCAGAAGTTTCTTAGGCATTGACAAAAAATGAAAGGATAGCATTTACTTCATTTTGAGAAGGTTTTTATGCTGCCTTACCTGTTTATGATAGTCTGCCTCATTCTAGCTTGCCATACTGCATTCAGCATGATTGAACTATAGATATTTTCTACCTTCAAAACACTTCTTTTATTTTTTTTTTTCTGTATAAATGATTCCATTTTAAAACAAGTTTAATTATTGGCAAGGGCAACTGCCAATTTCCATGTTCATCACCCAGCCACTTTTACTGCATTACTCCTTAGTCTATGTATTTTTTTCCCGAGTTTAATTACACTTATTCATTTACTAATTAAGTACAAGTCAGATTAGGATTGCCACTTAAATGTTAATGTATTTGTTTGATCAAAATTATTTGCAGGCACATGAGTCTCATAATTCGTAAACATAAGATGACAGCTCAAATCCACGTCTGGGCCTTTATCACACAGGGTAACAATTTTCCATTTCAGATAGCTGAAGGGAATGGAAAGAATCCACAAACGTTTGAATTTATGAGCATGTTTTGCTCAAGATACTGTTCAGGAACTTGGCTATTTCAGATTAACCATCAAATATCACAGAGGACTCAAAGTGTTGAATTATTTCAAGGTTTGATGCACAACGCAATCTCTTGCAGCTATATCAATGTTATTGATAAAGTACATAAACTTTTCAGCTTGTTTGTTCGTAAACAGTTGACATAAAATTTCTCTCTGACATGAGATGGTCTAATAATAACCAGTAAAATCTCACAGTAGTTGTTTTGCTTGACTTGCAGTTTCATAAGTGGTAATTGTGTATACTCCACACATAAGGAATCCACATAGCATCACAGAATTATGGTTTCAAATCTAAACTTGTATTTAAAAATAATATGTATCACTAGGCTTCAGGATTTCAAGACAGACCTCAAGGACATTAACAGAGCTAACTGAAGACTCCACTGTTGGGAGTGAACAGTCTCCATTAATCTTGCTGGTTTAACTCCAAAGCCAATTTAAGTATCAGAGAAATTGGCCATTCCATAGCTGATAATATTAGTAGACACAATCAGGTAATAACATTATTTCAGAATTGCTTCTCCTATGAACTGGCAAATCCCTGTTTCCTAGAGGTAACTCCTATGATGCTCTTATGTGCTGATAATACAAAACTCTTAAGCTTGTAAAACCAAAATTTTGATTATTACCAGATAATTCCAGTTAAAAACTGGGGACTATAATCTAACACACAACAGAGAGAATAGCATAAAGGAAAATTGCCTTTTAGTGAAACTCTGGCGAGGACTTTACCATTCCAGGGATGGAGTGAACTGTTACAGCTGTTACAGGAAGAAGAATAAGTACAGAATCACAGTATCATGGAAGAATTAGGTCATCTAGACTGACCTCCTGCTTCAAACCAGTCTAACTGAAAAATGAGGAGAGGATGGCCAAGGTCTTGTCCAGTCATGTTTTGAAAATCTCCACGGAGGCAGAGCCCACAGGCTGTCCGGGAAGCACATCCCAGTTCTTAATCACCCTCTCAGAGAGGAATTTTTCCGGTGCCAAATTAGAATTTCTTTTGCTGCAACTTGTGATTGTTGCATCTTGTTGTCTCATTGTCATGTAGAGCACTGCCTAAGTGCCATCACAAGGTATCTCCTTCCTCACACAACCTCACAGCAAGAGTTTTTTAAAAACTTACATTGGAAAAAGTGACTGTCTTTTCTCTACTTGGGATTTCAGTTATGTTTGGGTTTTCAGCATATCTTATCCGCCATCCCCAAGTTGCGTATGCCTCCGAAAGAGTTGGCAGCCTAAGATGAGAGACTACAAACTTGCCCAGATCTTTTGTTCTAGCCACTTACTGTCAGAGACATGTTGAATTAGGTGCACCCAGTATAGCTGATCCTGCATTTTTATGTTCTTTCTCTTCTGTACTTGAAACATCTCTAATTTAATTCAGAGCAGTCGTTCACAATTTGTACTTGGATTTGAAGTTTACTGCATCTGTTTCAGACCTAGAAAAGCTTGAGCTTGTCTACTTTTCAAAACAGTATTAGCTGATCTGATGAAAGACATTACGTCTACTTAAAACTCTTTATCATCTATATCCTTCCTTTATCATGGTCACAGTAAGACTACTTCTACGTTAATTCTGAAGACAGCTTAATAAATGCAAAGTAAATTATGGTTTTTTTGTTAATTATACATATAAGTTAAAAACTTCACACTGATTGTAAAGCGCCAAATTCATGGGAAAGCATTTGTCGAGTTCGTGTGTGGAGTCCTGCATCTGCTTTGTATTATTCAGCCAATAAACAATCCCCAGTCACAGGTCAGTTGCATTTTCTGGACAGGTACATGGAGAGTCAAGAAAACCTTGTCTTTAAGGATGGAATATTTTCGGAACTTATTTACAGCTTATACCACGGATAACTTCCTTGGCTGTAACTTCATTGACAGTTCATTAATCTACCCGGAAAAGAATAAGCCTGCCATTTCTAGCAGATGTATTCAAACTTACAATGTTATTGATACTTTGGAACATTAATATAACTTTCTATGCTGCTGAGATTTTTATGTGATTTTATTATTTGATAGAGGTTGCTCTATTCCCTGGTTTCTTTTTCCCTTCTACTTCTGCCAGTATAACTACTGATTGCCAGAGACCTCCCAAAGGCATTGTGAAACCTTTCATCCTTCCTGAATTGTAGCATTAGAAAAAAGTTACAAGAAAAATGGGCTTGGGTTTACAAAGCTCGTTAGGACCACAAGCACCCAAGTAAACACTAAGATATCATTGAAAGCTCCAAGCATCCACTGTAACCAGTACTGGGAGGAAAAATAGCTTCAGGCAGTTCTGGGATTGGAAGGAGACAAAGACCGTTTATCCTTTTGCCAACTTTACCTCCAAGCAGAGAGGTGAACAGTAGGCCAAAAGCGGGTCCTTGTAAGTGCCAACACAGGCCTGTCAAAGTGGTTATAGCTTTGAAAAGAAACCATATGCAAGTCGAGCAACAATTTGTTCCCTCTAGCCCTATTTCATTTTTCTCTTTCTATGCATTTATTTACAGGGCTCACCGTTCTTCTCAGTCAGAAGCAACCTAGGAGCTGTGAATTCTCCTTTTGACTAGAAGATCCTTATGGCTATGTAGCGAGCATCTACATGAACACCGCGTATTTGTTTCAAGTCCCTAGCTGTGGCCTAATGCAGGATTTGGGTCTGCAGTTCATTAAAAAAATTAAGATCAAACAACACCGGACAGCTTGCCATTCCAGAAGAGAAACATTCTCCCTTCCTGTGGGGAACGGAACACTCATGGAATCTATACTGAGAAGACGCAGCTTAAACAGGAAGAGATATCTTCCAGTATCAACAGCAAATTGGACTTTGATGTACTCAAAATCTTGGCCAAACTGGTGTATCCTAGGTCTCAGGCTAGCTTTTAATAATTAGATTCTTACTTATACACAATGCAAAGTTGTATATAATGGTTGCTATAATATTAGAAATTTTTATTATACAAAATTCTCTGTAAGTTTACCCTTTACTATATTAATATAAAATTTTCATTATTGATCTCTGCATTACCCCAAAGTATGTCTCACTTCAAGAGACAAGCATATTCATCCCTTATCTCTAAAGCCTTAAGCTCTGAACCCAGATCACAAATTACATGGTTAAGATTTTGTCACTCAAACTCCAGCAGTGCATCAGCCCTTGGGAAGATGTGATGAGAACGACAGGTTAAGCCCAGTAAGAAAGATACTCCAGAATGTTTAGTTTCCTGTGAGGTGGAGAGCAAGATATGGTTTTCAACCAACTGGAAAAATGGATGTATTTATTTTTTTGCTTTATTTTCTGGTTGATTTTGTATTACTGCCTACTTGTGGTAGCAATAGTACAATGATTACTATTTCCCAAGTAAGGCAAAGGTGGATGTTAAAGCAAGTAAGAAAAGAAAAATAAAGACAAGAATCAGCCTGAAGTATGTATTTTGGAAGTTACGACAGCCACATGGATACCACCTGGGCAAAAAGCTTTCCAAGAATGAGTTTGAATCACAAGGACACATAAAATCACAGAAGACCTCAGAAAATATGAAAGTTTAAGTAAACTTGAAGAAGGTACCTAACTGTGTCACTAAAAAACTTGACAAGCCATGAAGAAAAGAGAGAAAGCGGCCTACCTGCTGCTAGCTGTGCAGACATCCTTCCCCAGGGGCAGGGATGGAACCATGTCCAAGAGCACACACAGAGGTCTAAGAAGCTGTACGAAGAACAAGAGGAGCTGCCTCCCTGACCCACAGAGGGAAGTTAATCTGAAGTAAGGAAACTGTACTCCTCCCCCTTTTTTATACATGGGCCTTGGCACGCTCTGAAGCAATACAAGAACAGCTGTATGGAGTCAGAGCAAATGTCCATGTAGCCCTGTATCTACCCCTCAGTAACTAGCAGTGCATGTAGATGCACAGTGAAGAGGAAAAGAAGAGGAACGAAGCATAGGGGTGGAGAATAGTTTGTCATCCTCCATCAGTTTGGAACTTCTTGTCTCAGAGCCCCCTGAGCCAGAGGTGGTGTCTTCATATTACAGCAGAGGGTTTTCTTCTCTATATTCAGCCCTGTTTTACAGCGGAGCTACACGTTATGTGATGAAGCACATCAGGCAGCCTCAGGCACCAACTCCATTCCCAACTTGAAGAGTCCCAGTCTGCATGGTTCTTCCTCAGATGGAAGCTGTTCTTCACCTTTGATCATCCCTCTCATCTTGCTCTTTTACCCTATCTCTAAGTTATATATATTGACGGGAGAAAATAAAGACTGGTGGAATTTTATTATTTTTTTGTGTCTCAAAAATGTGTTTTGCATAATTTTATTCATCTCTTACCATATATTCCTTAAAGGAAACCCTCAGATTCTGTTCACAGTTGAACTTCCTGAAGTCATTTCAGTAGGCTTGCACAAGGCTTTGACACAGCACGTGACCTAGGACAAAAATATACCATATAGTATATAGTCTATATATCCAGGTCACCATATATGGGTTAGGAACTCTCTCACTGAAAGATCTTGACTTTAATTCTTTGTATTTCAACTACTGGCCATTTCTTGATAGAAGCTGTGGGAGTAATTGGTAAACTAATCAGTGTTTGGACTTTCCCCAGTATTTCCATTATGTCACTATTACCAAATTAATGTATCTCTGATTTAAGAATACGATACCAAATAGAGTAGGTTATGATTATTTAATTTGAAAAAGCATGTACTGAGAGTAGGACACCTGCTTTTCCATATTAATTTGTACTTTTCTGTGTCATTTTTCTCTCTGCTACTTTATGAAAGGTGAGGGTTTCATATCAGTACTCATCAAGCTTTGTATAAATGCAGTGCAGCTCCTTTTATATCTGTATCTGTAATAGCACATTTCCTCTAATTCTAAGATTAGTGTGTGAAGTTTCTGTGCTTATGCTTAGATGAGATGGCCTTTGAATTGTAAATAGTATGAATTTTTGGGACTGTATTCTTTTTTCATCTGTTTAAAATCTAATAAAGCTCAAGTCACAGATGTCACGAATTGTACAAACACCCATTGCTTCCAAATCAACGTCCCCTTTAGTAAATCTAAATTAAATCTTAGTAAGCATGCAGTAGGAATATAAGTATCATTCATATAAATATTTATCCTTAATAATTATTCATATCATAAACTGCCATTGTATATGTGATAATAATCTTTTATCTTCTGCTTGCATTCAGCTAGACCCGTACATGGCAAGATGATCTGTCAACATCAAAAAAAAGTCTCAGAACTGACAACTGGAAACTGGTGGAAGTCACAGAGATGATCATCCATCAGCACCATTGCCTGAGTACCCAGGTCACTTAGGCCAATCGGTGTTCTTTCTGGTTAAATTCTCAAGATGGTGGTATCAAACTTATGGAGTTGATTCTTTTTTCCCATGAACAAGCTATGTCTACAGTAAGAACTTTTTTTTGTAGTTTTGAGGCTTCATGAATCAGTCGGATTCCAATAAAATGATTCCAATCAATAGGATGCTTCAACTGGTCTTGCCCAATATTACATTTCCAGTGGTAAAAGGAAAGCTTGTTTGGGCAAATGAGAGCTGGCCAGTTTCTGCATTCCATTCCCCTCAAACTGCTGCAGCCCCACAACTCTAGGAGCAAGGATGATGAAGGGCATATCCCTGCCTCATCTATTTAGAATTCAGTTTTATACCTATTGTTTAAGAATTTGTCTTACCGCTTATTGAGCTTGCTCATACTGTCTGCCTCCGTTGCCTCCTGTGGCTGCAAGACCCAGAAGTTTACTATCTGCAGAGTAAAAATGTTCTTTATTTTGACAGTTGACTACAGATAGTTGGTTTCAAAAACACGTTATCCAAGCTCGGTTTTATGAAATATCTGGTCTGGTATAGCTGCTGGAGGGCTTCAGTTGATAAACTCTGGGAGCCCCCAACTGTGTGGAAGAACCTCCAACATCATTTGCCATCCCCTTTTTCTATCTTTTATGCAAGGGCTTTCTCAGTATTTAAAAAGATCTGTTTAAGTTTTGTTCATCTCTTCTCATCGCTTTGTTTACCCATTAATTTTAAAGTTGGCACGGTGTACTGGCTACTTAGAGAGCACATCGTTCTCCTTAGTAACAACAGCAATAATAATGCCTTACTATTGCTGATATTATTGTTGCTGTTTTATTCTGTATTGTTCATTTGTATTGCATGTGTGCGTGTGTGTTGCTTAAGATCTCCATATTAGATCGGTTTCCCACTGAGCTGGGCACTGTAAAGGCACAGAAAAAACCCTTCTCTTGTACAGATACTAATGTAGCAAAAAAAAAAAAAAAAAAAGTCACTTTTTCATGCAGATTTCCTTATTTAGAAAGCTATTACTGGTCTCATTACAGCTTTTCATTTATGCTAAGCTGGTACTCAACCACTGACTTCTCTAGAAGAAAGACTCACTAATACTTGTAAGCCTTACGTAATAAAAGTCCAACCAATTCAGTTAAGGTCAAAAGTGTTTTTGTGATCACCCATCTACTTTCCTACCCTTTCAAAAATAGTTTTAGAAAATAGATCTGCTCTTTTAAAAATTTACATGACCCCACCTTTTTATGGACAGGTTTCCACAGAAACATGTTCTCCTCCCTGACCACACATTTTCATGGGATAAAAAGTGCTCTGCACTAACTACCTATAAAGTACTAAGTACATTTTAAAAGTTTGTTTGTTTTTACAGCAGCTTTTCCCCTTTATTTTTCATGAAAACCAGGGAAATTCCGTTTTGGGTGTGAGAAGAGTCTAATCATTTAATCTTGGTGATCCTGTGTCTGTAAAGGGTAGTCAATGAATACATTGACACCAACTATTTCCTCTTGTGCATTCCATTACCTGAATTAACTGTACAGAAAAAGTCACTGCCTAGTGGCCACCAGATTTATACATTTATATACATATATTGTTGTATAGATATTGCATATTTTTACTTTTTTTTTTT
>VYXH01000943.1:168077-224153 GCA_013397275.1 Burhinus bistriatus | reverse complement strand
TGCGGGCTGCTCTGTACGACCCCAGGGCGCTCTGCTGCCTGACTGATTTCTGTCATCTAGTGTGTGTGTGTGTGTAAGCTTACGAACCATTTGGGGTTTTCAGTACTGCTTTTAGCTTGTGAAGTTTGTGCTGATGATTTGTCCCGCTTGGTATGGCTAAGTAAGAGCATATGTAGAAGTATGAGGAATTTGATAAAGCTCCTAAGCAATTTAGCTATGCCTAATTACTTATATACTCTGAAACCTTTCAGAATGCTTGGGTTCTTCCTCTCCCCTGTAGTTTTTCTAAGACAATGTTAAGTAGTTCGCCAAATAATTCTGCTTTGGAAACCTTGGTACATGTAACAAAAATTCTTTGGTGGTGTTTTTTTTTTTTTTTTTTCATAGGTCCAGTATTTTCATTTATCTGCTTATTTCTTTACTTGAGATGATGCAGAAAGACTGTAGGCTGGTTTTTTACTGCTTTGATTTGCAGAAGGCACGTGCTCTCTAAGAGTAGTAGCTGCGTGAGCAGCAGTATGAGATCATCCTCAAGGCAGGCATTCTTCCTCTTGAGCTTTTAGTGTCTGAAACAGCCTTTCTGGCTGTTTTGGGGAAGGTGAAGTTTGGTCATCGCGTGCTGTGAAAGGGCAGAGCCTTTTGGTTACTTTTAAACTAGTTTCACAGGTACAAGAACTTTTCAGTAGAGTATTGAACGAAGTGTCGCTGGTGAGTGGCGTGTATCTGTCTGAAGTGCAAGATCCTGCTGAAATCCTCTTTTGTTCAAATATTAGAAGACTGACGTCCAAAAGCTGACTCGTGAGTTCCTCCTCTTTCCGACAAAGCTAACACAGCTTTGTGATGTTTCTCTAGGTTAAAGGCAACAGAAGTTGAAAACACCCCCCTCAGTTTGCTCCGAGCCTCCCCACCGTCTTCAACATGGCTGGTGGCATTACTGACACAGGAGAGCTTTACTCTCCCTATGTAAGTACTGCTCTTTGTGGTTTTTCGCACAAGTCTTTAAAACCATCTTCTCTCAACATTGTGCTTTCATTTCCTGCTTCCCTGTGGACATAACCTCAGTGTTTCAAGAGATGGTGGAAGTCAAGGGGTACTTAAAAATGCTTAGTACTTGTAGTTGTTGGGGATTTTTTACATCACAGATCACTTAATATACTGTAAAGGGACGATGTCTGCTTAAGGCATAGTTCGAAAACTGTTAAAAAGAGCTTCATGCCCCATACTAGCTCTTGCATCCTTCTACCCACTTTCCTTACGTTTTGTTAATATTTTCATCAACCCAAATTGTCGCGTGAAGCTAGCACAAACAGGGGGGATTGTGACATGGAAACTATCCCAGTTTGCTTCTCTTTTTTCACTTTAAGAAATCCAGAGGGAAATATTATATAAAGTTTACTTATTTGTAGCTGTTGTAGTAATTTGTTTTAAACCACTTCACTTATAACCAGTAATCAAGGTGTTTCTTCCTTGTAATGTGGTGTCCTGTGAAACTGCAGAGCCAATTACTGCTTTACCATGTTACTGGAAATACTTGTTTTCATAGCTGCAGGTGTTCATATAATGTCAGCTCTTAAAAAAAGTGCTCTGCAAACATTTTTTTTTTTTCTGAAGTGAACTCACTAAATATAGAACCAGTCCTGAAATCTGTGGGTTGGCTTTCAAATGCTTTAAAACTTTTCATCCCTGTGGTAATGACTGAATTCAGAAGAACTGGATATTAGGCTGCGGAAATAGGTCACAACTGAGAAAACAGAGAACAAGACAGTAACTGGGACATCTGGATTCTAAAGGATTTGTGTCACCTGCTCTTATGTCATTATGTTAATGTTGCATGAATTTCCCAGAGTCTAATCTCAAAGGCTATGACTCTTTCCTGGGTCCCTGAAGATGTCTAGCCAGACTGAATACACAGGCACCATTCTCATCTCTGTCTACTTGACCAACGTCAAGGAAAATCACCTGAGGTGTTTCTTCAATAGTCCTTCACTGAAGAGTGAGTCGTGGCCCTGGGCACTCGAGTTGTGTTCAGGGAATGACAGCTCTGCCAGCTGGATGAAAAGAACTTTCTTGCAAGCTGCAATGGCTGATTTTTCCATCTTTCTGGGAGATCCATCAAAAGATGAATTTGCTGTGCTTATGTCAGTAAATGTAAGGCAGGAGTGCTCACAGGGTCTCTGGGGAATAGTTCTCCTGATATTAATTGCTCAACACCCAGAAAAGTGTACTCGGATGTGGTTCTTTGCTGGCTCTTCTCTAGAGAGACTCTGACCTATCTGAAAAAAAAAAAAAAAAGACTTTGGAGCAATTTTTGATCTTGAATTCAGCTAAGTTTATAGTTGGGGGGATGGTCCTGTCCAGGTGCCCAGTTATCTTTTTGTCCCTTGGCAGAAAAAAAACTCATTGTCAGAGAGGATAAAATCCTTTCCTTTCCAGAAGTAAAATCCCTTCTTCAGAGTGTGCTCAGCTGCCTGCTGGTGAAATGTCAAGCAGGCTTTGAATTAGAATTCTGTTTGGATATTTCCTGCTTGACTAAGAATAAAGAAGAACAAGAGGTTCTCGAAGGTAACTCATGTACGTAGTCATAACTACTTAGGTTCAGATCAGAAAATAAGGAGAGACCCCAATGTACAGTGTAGACCCTTCTGGTAGAAGGCAGTGGATCTGAAAACAAACGAGGGCGGGGGGAAAAAGCTCACATGCTTTCTAACTTTAAAAGTTGGAAAGACAATAATTTTTTTAAAAATCGTTAGAAAAATGGAGAGGAGTATCAGTTTCTCCAGAAATGTGCTGACACTTTGTTCTGTTTGCTTATCAGTCCCTTCCTATATTCATTTCTAGCATGGGCTTGCTCAAAGATTGCTCTCTCCATTTACATCAGTATGCATGTGAGGTGTCTTGGATGATCTCTGGCACAGCTGCAAACTCTCACGTTGGATTATGTGGATGATTGCAGGTTGGTCTGGTTTACATGTTCAACCTCATCGTCGGGACAGGAGCCCTAACCATGCCAAAGGCCTTTGCAACAGCAGGGTGGCTCGTCAGCCTTGTTCTCCTAATGTTCCTGGGATTTATGAGGTAGGACGTATGTGTCTGTAGGAGGTTGGGGGGTTCATCTGGGTGGAGCTGTTAGGCCAGTGCTAAGACTATTGCTGCTTTTCTGAGTGATCCTGTCCCTCTGCTGCTTGAGCGTTGGTCTCCAGTTGTGTTGCCTGTGGATCTTATTTGGAGGGATGCATTTTCTGACTGCCAGCAATGTGGTGCTACATCCCATCTCCTGACTGATGAGAAAGGCCCCAGAAGACTGTACTGGAGAAAACGTCTTACTCCCAGCTTCCTTTTTTGACACTGTCCTCCCTGTGGATACATACCACACTTGCCTCTCTCACAGATCAGTTCCCCAGACAGTAACCAAGTCACAGCCGTCACGGGTTCATTTCTCTGCTTTGTGACTTGCAGATGTGATGCAGACCTGTTGTGTTAGTTTTCTCTTGGCTTCTGGTCGTGCTCTGGGCAGCTGCAAGAGTGTCAGGAAAACAAATTACTGTATAGCTGGGCCCGTCTTATTCCCCTCACACACCTTTACTGCTTAAGACCTTGGAGCTGGTCTCATGATTTTCATGCTGGCTGGCCATGAGCTTCTGCCCAGATGTCTCCTTGCTGGAGCAGCAGGTGGAGCTGAAGGCTGTTGATACAGCACTGATGTCTAAGTAGCTATTAATAGAATTGCTGTCTTCTGGTGGACTGTGAATCCCTGCTTGCTTCTTGCTT
Organism: Burhinus bistriatus; assembly: GCA_013397275.1. Classification (NCBI taxonomy): domain Eukaryota; kingdom Metazoa; phylum Chordata; class Aves; order Charadriiformes; family Burhinidae; genus Burhinus; species Burhinus bistriatus. The sequence goes on along the minus strand of VYXH01000943.1, from coordinate 220,385 downwards.
AGTTTTAAAATAAAGTGAAACAAAATCCTCTCCTGCTGTTTGTAAGAATGGAATTTAGAAGTTCCTGTCTTGTCGATAACCACTGCTGTCAGCCTGAATGTGCCTTTCATTTGGAGGCAGTGCTTTTCGGATCTGTTAGGTGCTGGTATATAGAGGTACTGTATGGTCAGCACTGACTGTAGTAATGCTTGTAAGTTCCCCACCTCAAAGCTGTATGGTGCAAAGGCTTGATAAAATGTAAACTGTGGGAGCTTTGGAAGCAGTTCCTTTTAGATGCATTAGTTTAAAAGTGTGAATTCAGTGTATGAAACTTAACACCAGCAGACAATCCTTCAAGGTCAGCAGAAGAGCACAAGCTTCCAAACCTGCGTACCAAAACTGTGCCGGATTAAACTGAGGAAATGCAGCTCAAAATACTACATGCCTTGGGAGCTGTTGCTTTTGTTCCGGTGCTTGTGATTTCCTCATGTTCACTGGGGACCCTTCAGCACAAGAAGAGTCTATGCAGAAATTGCTACATGTGCCTCAGGATAGGGCTGCTTTCTTTTATTCTTGCAAAACTCATCTCACATATGAGCTTGGTAAGTGAGTCCAGTTCCTGAAGCAGTGAAAAAGCACTTTAAAGCCTTAAATAAGATTGATTTGAGGTTGTGGGCGTTTTTTATTATAGGACTCTTTTTAGCTGAGATAATGATATTCCTTCCATTGGTGGCTCTTGCTGTCTCCCTGGACTGCTTTTCCCCTGACCTCCAGCAAAGAGTATTTGCATGCACGTGTTATCTGCCCCCTTGGTCTTGTGTCGCTGCTTTGCTTCTGATGCCATTTTTAAGATTCTTGAAGGGACCGTAGTACCTTTGCCACAGGCCCTAACAGATAAGCTTCGCAATAGTACTGTGCTAGTCCTAGGCCCTAGGAAGAGGAGGGTCCTCTTGCCTTCTTCAAGCCACAGAAACACTAGGAAGGTACCTTCCAGGTGTCTGAAGTGTTTTCTTATATCTCAAGGCAGCCTATATTTTACTGCATTTTGTGTTCTGCTTGAACGCCTTAATCTCAAGGACAGAAGGGAGCAGCAAACTGAGATGAAGCACTGTACCAAAACCGCAGTGTGGGGCGGGGGGGACTTGGTGAAAAGGTGGTTCTGGTTTGTTTATTTGTTTGCTCCTACAAACGGATGAGAATAATTCTCCATCTCTGTTCAGTGACGGTTCTTGACTGTTACTGATATCAATTGAATTTCTCTCTAGCTACATGACTACAACATTTGTGGTAGAAGCCATGGCTGCTGCAAATGCCCAGCTGCGATGGAAGAGAATGGAAAAACGCAAGGTTTGTGTGGGGTTTAATTTTCCATTTTCTCTTGTTCTTTTATCCTGTAGGACTTGCCTGAGATTCCTATGCATCTTTGCCTTGCCTCGTTAGTGACTCTAAAGGAATAAATTTCTACTGTACTTAACTTTGCCATATAAAATATGGCTGTTAGTTCCCTGTAGGGTTGCTCATTAAAGACAGGATTTTCTGCTCCTGCTTTGAAAAATCTCTTGTGCTGTTCACATTTCTTACTGATTGTGCTCTCCTTGCCCAGAAGCGCTCCTCAGTGAATATGGAGAGGCGGCAGCCAATATATTGGTGCCGTTTGGAGTATGCTGAGGTCTATAAATCCTTACTGATCTCAGGTCATTTAACTGGGACAGGCTGGAATGTCCTTGCTGTCACTTGAGCTGTGTCCCAGGGAGTGGACAGTCCTGAAGAATGTCCTTGCTGTGAAAGTTACTTCCGCCTTTTTGGATCCTGGCTTTAGTGGCTTTTCTGGATCAGTGTGAGGCATAATTGTTTGCACCGATTTAGATCCCTGCTTGTATGTTAGTATGTTGGAGTTATGAGATCGAAGTGTCTGTTCTGACTGGCTAAGAGTGTATACATTTGGGGTTTTTTTTACCAGTTCTGCAGATCTGCCAGAAGTTGAACTTTGTTGTGCCACGTATCACTACATGAATTGGACACTCCTGCAGTGTGCATGACCTGCTAGGAGAGTAGAACCTGTCACTGACTCTAGCCTGTTCTGCTAGTGCCCTCTTCTGCCCTCCACAGCATCCCAATCCTGAGCCAAGGGCTCCCTGGTATTGCCCTTGCTTGCACATCCTGCCCATCCCTGGTTGGGACCTTTGTTTGAGTTTCTGGAAGTGAGAGCATGACACTGGTGGTGCCACAGCCTGTACTGTGGGTAGCAGACATCTCAGCAGTGGTCTGGTCTTTTCTTCCAGGAGGATGATGAGGATGAAGATTCTTCCTCTGGAGTATCTGACAGTGATGTTCTCCTCCAAGATGGCTATGAGCGAGCAGAGACGCGACCTATCCTGTCAGTTCGTAAGTACCCAGTTCATGCTTTCACTGTATCTGAGAGCTCTTCTCTGCAGACAGTGTCCCAGTGGGCTCCAGCAAGTGGAGCAGGACTCTTCTGTCCATTTCACGCCCAATTCCACGTATTCACATCCCAAAGTCCTTAGCACTTGCAAGATAAGACTCATTGAGAATTCAGTTCACCTTCTACAGTCTGATAAAGATCTTTTCCTTCTAGGTCACTAAGATAAGAACATCTTACTTTGAAAACACTTTTAAGCAAACTTCAGCATAGTAATTGGACCAGTGACTCTGGAGCTGTGGAGTCGTACATGCTGTCCTTCAAACTGTTGCTAGAGCTTCTTGAGTGTGTTCAGATAGTCTGGCCTCTGTTGAAACACTTCTTGTGGGAGCTTGTTGAAACACTTCTTGTTTTCAACTTGCAGAGAGACGTGGCTCGCCCAATATCTTTGAAATCACTGAGAGGGTGGAAATGGGCCAGATGGCTTCCATGTTCTTCAATAAAGGTAAGTGATTCACATTTTCAAATGTCCCTTCAGGTCTTCCTGCAGGTTGTCTGTGTGTGTGTGGCTTTTCCTTAAGTTTGCATGCTTCTCAGTGTGGGTTTGTATCCTCAGTTTGTGATGATTCCACCCAGAAGTGTCATTCCTTCTCTTTGTGGACTGTAGTCATCCCCCTGTATAGCCTTTCTACAAAGAGTATTTATGGGCCATGTGGACTGAAATGTGCATGAAGGGGAGGGTGCTGTGGTCACAGCAGAACTAGCCAAAATACTGCAGGTTAAGGGTCAAGTTTCTTGAGGGTCAAGGTTCTTGAGGCAGGTAAGTGTAAGTGAACCACATCTATCCTCTGATCTTCACCGTCTAAAGCAGTAGAGCCCAGCTGTAGTGTTTGCTAGTTCCAGCTTGGTTGTAGCATTTCAGAATAAGGTGTTTGGGCTTACCTAAAACCCGTATCAGTCTGAAGGAGAGAGACTTCTGGGGAGAGCTTCTGAGAATTGCCTGTGTCTGGGGAGTCACCAGGAGAGCTGCTGGGACATGAACTGCTGAAAGGGTCCCTGGTGTGCGTATGATAGGCAGATGTCTTGTCTCTTTGCTTTGAAATGTCTCTTGTATGCCAGGGAACAAACTTGTAACTGTACTGCAATAACGCCATATCCATTGCTGCATACAATAGAAATGCAAACTCACAATGTTAGGTATTCTGAAACTGGTAAAATGGTACATTTGAAATGCTGTGCCGAGCCAGAAAATCATCAGACGCTATGGCTGTGCAGTTCTGAGCCTGTCAGGCCCCATTTCTTGTGGAAAGTGACATTTTCTCTTGTTCACTGGCCACCTTACAAAGACGTGATGGGCTGTTTTTTTCCATTCCATTACATCAGCTTTATGCCAGTGTAAGACTGTTACCTCTGAAGGACAGCTGGCCCTAAGAAGTAAAGATTCTTTGAACTATATTATTGCTGATTTTAAAGTCCAATTGAGAAAACTTTTTTTTTAATTTCCCTGCATGCCTCTTCTGGGCCTTTGTAGACTTAAATCACTTAAGACTAGCAAAATAATCCACCTTGGATCAGGCTGCCACTTTCCTAGTCATAGAAGAGGAGAGTTGATGTGAGCGTGGGTTGAAGGCTCCGAAATGTCTTGTTCCTAGTCTTGCCTGTAGCACTGGGTTGCTCTGACTTTAGGCAAGTTTTCTTGCTTGTATGCTTTGTCATTTGTAAAATACCGTGAACGCTTCCCTCTCAGTCATCCTCTGGGGAGTAATATTTGGGAAGTGCTCTGTGAGGAAGCACCGTATAACAGAGCTTAGCAGTGTTGCTGAGTGTTCAGCTGGGGGATCACAGGAGGCAGAGCGCTCTCATAAACAAGTTCCAGAAGGCCCTTGCTTTGCATGTGCTTCACAGGGGCAGATGATAACGACCCCTCAAGCCAGCCAGGCGTTGGGCAGTTGCCTTCCAGACGTCTCTGCCTTGATGCTGGCTGCTGCTCAGCCAGTAGAGGGTGCTGGAAATGCACGTCCTCTCTCCCGTCAGGCAGTGAGGTTACGCTTCCTACCAAAGTGATATAAACTGCTTAGGACTCTAAATCTTAATCCCTCTTCTTAATGTTGCTTTAGCCAGAGTTATCTGATTTCTGTGTTAGGGATCCTCCCCAGGACCTACTCGGCCCAATGCAAAGGGATGGATCTCTCTGCAGGAAGGCAGCTGGACCAGCCACAGACTATGGCTTGAGACAACTTGTGACTTCCAGAAGAGACGGGGTGCACACAGCGAAGGGTCTGGGGCAGCTGTAACTAAATCGCTGCTTTCCCTTCCTCTGTGCTCAGCAGTGAGGCTCCATCCTCGTACTGTTGCTGAGTCCTAGTTCAGAGACACCCTCTGGTCTGCTGAGCGGTTGCAGAGAGGAGACAAGTACCTCCCTCTGCGGATCCTCACTGAAGTGCTTCCTTCTGACGGTGGCACAGAAAGGTCTACAATAATGGCAGTTGCTCAGTGACCAGTTGCTGCTGCCTAGGGCTGAGAAACTGGGCCACGCTTGGGAATTCCCGGTTTCAAGAACCAACCTCTGCAGTTTCACAGCTAGCAAATGTCTGGGTGGGGTTTTGTTCACAACATATGAAGTACGGATCCAAACCCAAGGTGTTTGAGGGCTTTACAGCCTTCAGAGGGAAGGCTGGTGAAAGCTTTGCAATAGACCTCAAAGCCTCTGATTTCTAGCGAGTTCTGTGCTCCTTTCTCTTGACTGATTTTTATTTTCAACAATCTGACAGGAGTTGAATCTGCAGTCCTGGGAGGTAAGCTGGGGATAAATCTCAATTTTGGACTGTCTGCTTTCTTAAAGGGAGCTGCCTTAGGTTTAGGCTGTGAAGGGTCTGTATGCTCTTTCAAAAGAGCTGCCTCTGAAGAACTGCTTTTTTTTGTTTTTATTTTTTTTTTAAATTTGCGATGTTGGGTGCTTTCTTCCGGGACCAAGCAGTCATTTATTGCAATAATGGAATCTAGGCACATCTATCATACTGTTTCTCCACAGGAAGTCATTGATTATTTTTTTTCCCCCCCATTTTGTGTCCAGTAATGAAAGTATTGATCAGGGAGGGTCAGTAGCAGTTTATAAAAGAATTGACGCTAAAGTCTGCCTGCCTTCAAGAGGATGAGTTTGGGAGAGGACTGTCACCTGGGCTTCCCACAGACAGAGAAGTTGGCACTGGAACGGGGGTATAGTGTGTGCTGGTGGGTACCTGGTGGTGCTGCTGTGGATTAGCTGGTTGTGTTAGCCTTTATTTGTGTGTGTGTGTGGCAGCTAAGGCCTGCGATGAGTATCAGATCCCCAAAACAGAATTTATATCTGAGTCTATTTAGTCCTGTGCTTAGCGTGTCTTGCAACTTCTGTCCGATGTCAGGTACTTGTTATAATCATCAACCCTTTTTAACAGGAAATTGGACAAAACTGGTAGGTAGCTTGTTGCCATCTTCAGAAAGATGCAGAGACTCCTTAACTGTGAAGCCATCTTAAATCTTTCACAGAGGAAGAAAACAAGGGGGGAACTATATGAAATGATTTGACAATTTCTGCAAGAACTCCATTTGTCTGTTTAGACAAACCAGGAACCACTCTAGTCTACGGGCTTCACGTGCTGCTTTACGGAAGCAGGGAAGTTTTCCTGCTACTTTCCCAATACAGCCCTTTGTTTTGGAATGTTTTATGCTAAATAGGCTCAGCATATTGAATAATTTACTTAAATAAAGGAGAATGCCTATTAATGTTTCCTGACATCCAGAGATCCAGGGGCAGTATGATAGCAAAACATGGTAAAACTTTGGGGCATGCAGGCACTGTAGAAATATTAGTCCACGTTCCTGCAGTAATGCTGTCCTTGTTTGATAGTTGTCACATGTGAGACTTGGAGAGGTGAATTGATTTGCCCAAGCTGCATTAGGATTAAACATCAGGTGGCATCGCAACTTGAAAGTATGGGCAGGTTCCTTGAGCTGTTTTCCTTCAATGTCAACTTCCTAAATTAAACAAATCTGAGGCTTTTTTTTTTTTTTGTAGCTCACCTGTCTCTGAACTAAAATATGTTCCAGTTTGTTTTTCCTCGGTGAGATTTATACTGGCTTGCTTGGAAGAAAAGAATCCTGGGGTCCCATCAAGCATTTCCTTATCTCTGCAGATTTTAGCCCTCTGCAGCAGTGTCTTGTTGTGCCCCAGTACGGCTGTTCTGTGCACCCAGTTAACTTGTGTAAGACAGTATGGGGCAGGAACGGCACACACTGTGGCAGTAGGGTATTCAAAGGGCTGCAGAAACAGAGTTTTAAAGCTTGGCAGGTTTGAACCTTGGCTCAAGTTGCTGATGGGAAGGAATCTCCTGAAGCAACTCCACTTCAACCTGGTGGAACCTAAGCTCTGTGGGGCCAAATCCCTGATGGGAAAGTCCCACAGGTTTGTAAGCGGAGGGTTTGGAATCAGCAGAGGACTAAAAGCATCTTCTCTCTTCATTTCACTGATCCTCAAGCCGTGTTCACACCAAGTCTGTGAGCATAATCAGTTAGGTGTTTGCCTATGGCTGTTCCAAGTTGACAGTTTCATCTGGCAGATGACTTAGGTGAGACCTGTTGGTCTTGACCAGCGACTAGAGGATAGGCTTGAACTAGAGGGCCTAGTGTCAGGGCCAGGCATTGAAGGAGATAGAGTTGACCTCTGGGGCACCTCATGTCCTATCAGTTCCTGCGCTGTGGCTAAGTTCCCTAAGCTGCTGATGTGACCCTTGGATGGAGTTTGCTGGAGAAAAATAAATTATGGAGGCAAACCGTGATTTATTTTTAAGACCTTGAAAAATGTGCATTTGAAGGGCAGGGTTCAATACAGAGTTCTGTACTGTATTTCCTTTTCCTGCAGTGGGTGTCAACCTCTTCTATTTCTGCATAATTATCTACCTCTATGGGGACCTGGCAATCTACGCAGCGGCTGTACCGGTCTCTCTCATGCAAGTGACCTGGTAAGTGTGCTTATGGCCGTGGGGTTGTGTGCTAACAGAGAAGAGAGCAGGCTTTGGGATTTGATGGGGTGATAAGTCTGACTGGGATCAGCCGTACTTTCTCAAGAACGGAGTGGAGAAATGACTCAAGGACAGCTCATCACTTGTGGGTGGGAAGGTGAAGTTGTTTTATATTCCCCACCCGAGTGCCTGCTGCCTGCCGGAAAAGTAGCTGACCTGATTTCAGATGAGTCCTCAGGTGTACAGTACTTCCAGCTTCAGCACCTTGCAGACATGGGACTTGTTGCTCAATACCTGTTGGTATCAAACCTATGGTTCGATTGCCATACTCTGTGCAATATTTTAGCTTCTCTGTCTCTTTGGGTAAGAGCTGAGAGGCGTGATGCTTACCAAGGCTGTGACCAGCGAGTGGTGACATTACATGGATGTAGCTCTGGACTGAGACCAGTTCCTTTTTTAAACAGATAATGAAAGAGATTGGTTGGTTTGTCACATCTGAGCTGGGCTGGATTTGGACTCATGACTTGGAAGTGGAAAATTGCAGTGATCCTTATATGACCTAAACTTGCTAGCTTGACGACCGAATGACCAAACTTGTAAATAACTGTAGGCAATCCAAGAATTTGCCTTTAAATGTATGGTACTCGGTGACTTGCTGTGTTACACAGTGCAGAAAAATATAAGGAGGGAGGGGAGAAATGGACACTTCAGGTCTCTGATGATTCCTCTTTTTTGAATGCAGGAGAGGGGAAGAAATCTGCTAGGAGTTAATGACTGTCTTTTGTTTTTCCCTCCTTTCCCAGCAGTGCCACTGGCAACCATTCTTGCAGCGTTGGAGATGGCACAAAGTATAACGATACAGACAAGTGCTGGGGGCCTATTCGACGGATTGACGCTTACAGGCTGTATCTGGTGAGTTTCTGAAATCGGGATGACCATTATTTCCATTTAAACTTTACTTCTAGTGCATAGGTATTTTTTCCTGTAGAGATGATGCGGCTCAAGTGAACAACAGAGGCTTGAAGTTTTTCATTCATTCTGACCTTATTGGCCAAGTACCTCCTCTCTATTCTTGGTGACATGGCTCTGTTTCAGTTTGGTGGCGATCAGAATAATCCTTACGATTTTGAGTTTAAGTAGAGTTCTATCCTTCTTGTTGTGTAGCTTTATATTGCTTAAGCAGGTGATAGGTCCGTGCCAAAGGGTGGGTTTTTTTCAGTGGCTGGCTAAGTAATTGTTGCTTTGAGGTAATTGCTGTCAGTATGCTCGAATATATTAAGCTCTCTTCAGTGCATTCTTCATGTGAATAAAACTGTTTATGCTGCAGGAGAATCTGCTTTTTGAGAGATGATGGAAACAGCCCACTTAAACAACATCCAGTGCTATATGCTGCTTTAGTAATAGCTTTCTGTCTAGTTTAGGATTGTCTATTGCATCTATTACTGTGCTGTGGTTCTGCTGTGAAACCAAGGTTTTTCCCAAAGGATGATAAACGCGGCTTCTCTTGAGCTTGGGGAGAGTGGAGCGCTCATACCTGGAGACAGATGTCAGTAGGGCAAAATGAGAAGAGGGAGATATGGAGGTGCTGCATAGCATGGCTTCTGTTTAAGGGTGTCAGTGAGAATTTTAAGAAAAAAAGAGGGAAGATGGCTGCGTGTGTGCAGAAATCGGGGGGCAAAGGCTAGTTGAAGCAATTTTGCAGTTTAGTACATTTTGGACCTGCAGTAGATCACATCCCTGAGTGCACTTGTTCCAGCATTATTGCAAAAGTAAGAGCTGGGCCTCCGAAATATTAGTGAATGTCAAAGCCTAGTTAATTATTTAAGAGGAATATTATTGCTTTATTAAATTGTGTCTTGGTCTGTTTCTTTAAAACTTCCAGAAGATTGAAGATTTCCTTCCTGAATTTCAATAACTCTCCCTGACCCAGCAGAAGGAGCTAGTCAGAAAAGGCAGACATGCATTAATTACTGCCTGCATCTCAGATATTATGTCTATAATTCATGAAGTTAATTGTTGTTAGGGCTTGAAAAATTAAAAAATTAAGTCTGTGTAAGCATTAGACTTGCTGTCTGTGTACATAACTCTCAGAGGAGCTTTTCCCTCTGCTTGTCTTCTCTTACGGATTTGGAGAATAAATATCTGCAAAGTCTTTGGTAGTGGTTAATCCTTCCCTGCTCGGTAATGGAGATGAGGGTTTCGGTGCTTTTCTCTGCTCCCCCTTGGAAGTAGGGAAGGATTGTTTGTGGGAGAATGTACCAGTCTATGGTGGGTTACTGGAAGGTGGGGGGTCCTACGTGTCAGCATTAGCTCTGAGTTTTGGGGTTTTGTTAAGGTTTCCAATACTTCTTCCTGTATGAGTATGGGAGTAAACTGGGATTTGTTCTACCTCCAGCTCTGCTGGTCCCACTCTCTGCTTGACCTGTGTGTTTTTATTCTCCAGAAAACAGAAACGACGATGACTTCCCTAGAGAGGGATAAAGGATGTAATAAATTTATAAAACATTCAGACCCACAGCACTGACACAGTCTTCAAGTTTGGGCTGCCTCTGAAGGGACTGTGGTGGTTAATGTCCATCTCCCCCTCCCCACTGTCCTGTTTGCAATGTGAATGGCTAGTGACCAGTAGTTAAAGCTCTCAAATTCTCTGAGAGAAACCTGGGAATGGGAGGGCAGGGGTAGGAAGCTGCTTGACTTCAAGCAAAAAATTTAAGAGCAAACCACTGCAACTATCTCTACAAATTTTGTCCAAGCTTCTTGTGTATAGAAGTGGAGTCTTGACCATGCAAGAAAAGCTGAAACCTGCCTATCTGAAGGGGAAAAGGCAACATGAAAGTGAGGAGGGGAGAGATGCATCAAGAGCATAGCTATTCTCTTGGTCCCAGGGGATCCTACCCATAGAGAACTTGCTCTGTTTTCTTGACTTCTTCTCTTTTGAATTCTTGCTTGTTGGAATAATTCAGGTTCCACGTTTTGGTGGACAAACAAGGTTTATTTTTGCAGGCTAAGTTCCCCTGTGGCAAGGGGACAGATGGACACTGCGATCCCAAAAGAAAGCAGCTGAGTTTTTGGATCAGCCTTTTTGTCCTAGATGCCTGCCTCTTAGTTTTCTCACCTCGTCTTAGCACTGTATTTAGGTTTAAGGGACTTTTAGGAGCAAGATGGGTGGATGTAACTGGAACCTCTTGCCTGTTCTAGTGAAGCAGGTCTCTGGACGTAGTGCGATATTTCTTACTCTGTGTGTGGCCCCACAGAAAGCCTTTTTTGGACTACCAGGAGAAATAATCTATTTGAGGTTTTCTGGGAAAATGGTGCCAATGGGAGCTCTCTTGTGCCAAGTACCACCAGTCTGCCAAAGATCTGTGCTGCCTTCCTCCTGTCGACTCTCTCTCCCGATGCTATGTCGTCTTTTCAACAAAAAACATTTCAAACATTGACTCTTCGAGCTGGGGGTGGAGAGGGGAATAATGACTGATGCAAAAATCCTATTTCACGGTTTATTGTCCAAAAAGGCCTCTGGAAGCTGTCTCTGCTCTGATCACTGTGAATGGAAGCTGAAAACTATGTACATAATGAGAATATGTAGACAGATTAAATCCTTCTCTTGAGACTTGCTTGTCTGTTCAGCATCTTTATTGCTACTCCAAAATTTCACACCTAAGTGTGACTGCAGAGTCTTCAGAGACCACTAGGCCCCTATTAACCTTTGCTGAACAAATGGTTATCTTGCTTCCTGTTTGTAAATTGCCTTGGAAAATAAAGGCTTGCAAAACAAATAAGTGAAGGCAAGTGCAGGAAATACTGAAATAGTCTTTTGCTCCTGTCCCATCGCTTGCTGCTAATATTTGCCCCCTCTTTGGGACTGTCGGAGTCCTGGGAGGTTTAAAGGGTGAGCCTTGCCGTGCTGCTCCACACCTGTGAGGGCAGGACCACGCAGGGCAACGGCTGGAAGAAAGGCATGTGTTAGATGGCCCAGCGACCTTGTTGAAGGCAAGCAGTGATTACAGTTAAAGCCGATCGATGGCTTTCTATCTTCGCTTCAGATCTGTCACCGTGCTGTCGTGTCCTCAGCAGCTGAAGTGACTCCCGAGTCCCTTGGCTGTCTCGATGGCAGTGCTAAGGACAGGGTCGAGTTCCCTCCGCAATGAATTCACACTTCAATGCAGTCGCTCTAGAATGATTTCTGTAAGGTCAGCTGGACATCTTCTGTGTAGGCTGTGGGGAAGGGGCAGCAGATTTAAGTTTCAGATCTCTCATCGTAACACTTTCTTGTCTTTCTGTTCCAGTAATGTCGGAATGTGACTTGATAGTCCCCGTTTCTAGAAAGCAGATACTGAGATAAATATGAGATTAAATCCTGGGGATCAGCAGCCATTCAGAGTGTCTGATCCAAAATGCATTCATGACCTGGCAAACAGCACTTGTCTTCAGCACCGGGGCAGCCGTTGTAGCTAAAACCTCTATTCTCTTCTCAGGCCTCCTCTTCTGGCAATTTGGGGCACGGTGTCTTCCCATGATGGAAAGGAAATGGCTTAAATTCTCAGAGGGAGCCGTACGCCTTTCAGAAGAGGCACTGGCACAGGTACTCCTGGTAGCCTGGCTCGGTAGCACGTCAAAGCTACCAGGTGCATCTGTTCTGTCTGAGTCTCTGTTGGTTTTTTAGCTGATTGGGAAAGGGACGTGGCATCCGCTTTTGCCGGTTCACAGATGCTGCAGTATCGCAGGCAGCCCAGCGGGTGCGGGCCGAGCGAAGATGGGAGCGCAGATGGTTTAATGGAGATTATCCCAGTTGGAAACGTGCTTGTGCGGTGAATAAAATGAGCGGGCTTGCAGGCGCTTACTGTCCCTCTTCAGGAGGGGACAATGTCACCCCAGCCTGACGCTCTGATCAGAATACCCAGCTACCAGAGCGGGGCCGGGCTGCAGCCGCGGGAGGCTGTGCAGGGGGGTGAGGAGGTACTCTGAGGACACGTACAATTGCTCAGTGCCAGCAGAACTTAATCGGCAAATGCGAAGGCTGAACTGATAAGTGTTGATGTAGATCCCGTCTGCCTCGGCGCAGTGCTGCCTTCCCGGCCCTCTTCGGCTGTAGGGCCGTACTTTGTGCCGCTGGTGTACGTGCTCTGCTTCCCTCTTCGGCGTTTCTCCTTCCTGACTGTGCCACATGTGCGTGCGCACTCTGTGCTCCGGGTAAAGGTAGCTGTGACTTTTATTGTCAAAGTGGATTTTTCCAGATACATTTGCCTGCACTAGGGCAGTTTTATTGGCTTGTTTAGCGCATGAGACTCTTGTGGCCTCTCTGTTCGCGGCTACCTTCTAGTCTCTATGGGCTTTCTTTGCGGGTTTTTCGTTGTATTTTTTTACCTCCCAACAATGATATGAGGGGAGCCCTTGTGGCAGTACTTGAACATCCATGCTTGATCTCGGCTGTCTCTTGCCAACTGGGAGCTGGAGAAGCAGAGCTGGAGCCGTGCTGCAAGCAGAGTGCTTCTTCCAAGGACACCTGGGTTTGCTCCGCTTGTTCCCTTTGCAGCAAGTGCTTCTGCTCTGCCCTGCCTTCCTCAGCTGTGCCCTGCAGCAGCATCCGGTAATAAATGGGTCACAGCTGCTGTCTCCTGGATATTTATTCTTACAGGTCTCAGTGTCTAGAGACCTTGAGAACCAGCGGTGGGGAAGGTAGCTGCTTCAGTGGGAGGTGTCTGGAGCAGGGAGGGCTGATTTCGCAGTACATCAGTCAAAAAGGTTTGGGGTGCTTGCCCTGGGCTCCCAGGGTGAGCTGGGGGAAAGGAAGAAAAGCTAGTGGAAGTTTACCCTGCTGGTGTGAAGCCATTGTCCTGTTTAAATAAATTGCTTGAACTGTAGCATTGTTATGTTCCAGGTTACCCCAGCTTACAGTAAGGCTGCAGCGGGACTGGGGTTCTATTAGCATGTCACCCTGCGTATCCTATAAGAAGTTATTCATGGTAAGACGTTCTTGCCAAAGGTATTGCATTATATTCCCTACAACAAATGCCCTGATGTGTTTTATTATGATACTGATATAGAAATAGAAACAAATGTACAAAAAAGGTGGCCACTACTTCTGTGCGTAGATACAGTTCTGAAAGCCTTCAAAATAGGTAAAAGCCTCTCAAGGGTCCAGAATATTATGCCGTTTCTGTGTGTACAGCCACCTGAGTTTTGAGCCATTGCTGTGGCAGGAGAGGAATTAGTACTGCATTAAGCCTAACTATCAATAGCCCTGGCTGTTTGTTACAGGTGCCTCTGAAATACAGCTTTCCTTGGCTAAAAGCCCAGTCTCAGGGGCTGATTGGAGTCTTCTCATGCCTCATCTAGTCAGCTTCCAAAAAGTAAGGTCAGTTAAGTTGCTGCTTTGCTCTGAAGTGGTTGAAGAAGGACGGGAGCCAAGTTTGTTTAAAATTAATGGTGTCTGGGTATGGGACAGGAAGGCAATTCTTGTTTTTTTTTTTTTTTTATTGTGAAACTAATAAGGTTGAAATTGGCACACAGCCTTGTTAATATGGCATAAATCCTGCCTCCTTCATCCTGGTCCATTCCTCTTCTGTGGGCTTGTCAATAAATTCTTTCAATTGCTCACTTGTCATATGCCAGCGACAGATAAACTAGCTCTTCCGGAGTTTCCCACACCCCTCATGTTTCCTAACGCAAAGAGAAGTTCAGATAATAACTGGCCTTGTGAATAAGAGGTTTTTCTGACCTGGCAGGAGGAGAGGCAGGAGTACAGTGTTGTGAAAGTGGAATATAAACTTGTTGTACTGGTGACCTAAGAGCTAGAGTTCAGCTTCTCCTGTGTGATTTTTTTTTTTTTTTTTCCTTGCTTTCCTTGTAACTGATTGCTTTTTAAGTAAAAGAAACATCAGCCAAAAGGCAAGCCTGCTGGCTGCTAGGGCTGGTAGGAGAGTCAGCCTTTTGTACAATAGTCAAGCAACTGCAAGACCACGGGTTGAAGCAGCTAAGTTTAAAGGATTAGTTTGTGTCTTTTCATGGGGAAGATCAATAGTTCGGGGGACTGGAATGTGTTTTCGGCACAGAGCTGTCTCTTCACAATGAGAAGTGGTTTTTGGCTTAAGTGGAGCTTGGGTTGTGCTGTCACTTGGACGCTGAGCTCTTCCAAAGGGCAAATCCTTCCTCCCTGCCACCTCTGGCTGGCTGGCGAGGACTGTGTGGAAGGGAAGGGTGCTGTGCTGCTGGTTGTATACCTGGCCAGATGTGCTGCAGGTGCTACCAGCCCTTGAGAGAAGGAAGGTTGCTGGTGTGATGGGTAGAGGCTACTGGTGAGCTCAGATGCACTTGGCTTCTCCGTAGAAGGGTGTCCTGTACACTTTAATGCTTGGTTTGTCTTATGTGATGATGGATGGTGGGCATGAAACTTGGAAGCAAGCCATTGAAACAAATGGGCAAAGAAGCGGCTCTAGATATGTCTCCACTTTCGTGCGCTTCTTGCAGTTACGCATTCACCAACGCTGTTTGTTGGGCTCAAACTACAGCTTCGGCTGCCCAGTGGAGCCACCCTGGCAAGGCTGAGCAGCCGTGCTGCTGTGCTTCCTAAAGAAAGGTGTCCTTTGGAGTAAGCTCAATTGGGCAGCAAGGCACCCAAGCTGACACTGTTCTCTCGCTACTGGAGACCAACAGGGCAGGTGTCAGAACCAATACTGGTTTGTGATAACCCATGTACTACACAAGTTCTAAAGGTTTAAAAGGGCCTTTTAAACTTCCTTTCTTGGACTAGGCTGTTCCAGCAGACTCTCAAATCTTTCACTTTTGGAACACTTTTCTAGAAAATAACTAATAAATGCATTTCCCCTGTGCAGTGTTATTTTGTGCAGCGGTAGTGACAGCACCCTAGAAATCAGAATTGGATGAGACCTTTTAAGTCAGCTAAGCGCTCCCTGGGAGACGCGATACAAGCTTTTTTCCCAACAGCATATTTTTCAGTATTTTGTTCGGTGCTTTAACACCAGTTTTGTTCTTAAACAGAGGTCTGACCTTGCTGCCAGTCTGATTCGCATCAGCTTTTTCATCAAGTAAGACAGCAGTCTTGATCTTGAAATTATCATTAGTTCCTTAATATACAGGTAGAAAGCCCCAGGGCTGCGGAACTGTGCAGTTACGCCACTCAGAACATCACCAGAGGCTGTGGAGGAAAGAGCTCTGAACAGACTGGTATCTCTTTATATTCCTAAATAAGTCTGCAACTTCTTAACATCCTCCTAAATTGCACTTTATGTCTGGGTGAGATCACTGACGCTTTTGTCCAAAAATGTGGATTTTTGGACTACATCAGCAAATCCCACACGTGGCTCCTGCTTCTGTAAGCAGGACTATAAATACAAATAACGCAGCTGGGATTTATCTTGTAAGTTGAATCGGTGTAATGCTCTCAGGCAGAGCTGATCTCTGAAGCCTGTTGCACCAGTTTGGTCTGCACTGTACAGGGAAGGCAAAGGAGGAGGCTGGGAACCAGCAGACTCCCCGCTAGCCCCAGGCAACAAGGCTTTGTCTCTTGCTTTTGTGCTGCTGCAAAGTGTGGGACGTTTCCTTTTCCTTCAGGCAGGAGTTGCCGGACATAGTGCTGTCCCTGAAATGACATCCTCCAGGCAGCTGAAGAGTAGCGTGAAACTCAACTGGGAAGAGGGGAAAAAAAAGAATGGCTTAGTGGTGGAGACACTGTTTGTGTTGTGGCAGACAAGGGGTTAGTGGCCTTCAGGAAGAGTCATCCTTGCTGAACCCAAGTACCTCCTAACCCTGGCAGTTTGTAGTTTGATATGTTTGCAGGGCCCTCTGTCCGTCCGTGTCACGCTGGTCCATCTCTCCCTCGCTTTGTGCTGCCTGACCCAGGGGCTTTTGTAGTCAATGTCAGTATTGTTGTAGTTGCCAATAGCCTGCAAGGAGAGGCTATGAATATGCAGGAATTTTGGGCAGTGTCTGCGTATAACGTTTATGCCTTTTCACACTTTGTTGGAGGGAACTCGTTAATCTCTCCTACCATGCTAATAAATAGGGGAGGCAGGGGATGACTCCTCAGGGTTACCCAGTGTCAGGAAGGAGGAAGGCTCCCATTTCGTAGCCTGTGGGAGGTCAAAGCAAGCTGGTGGTTGGGGGGGGTACAGCCAGACCTGGCTCTGCAACTCTTCTGCTGTCCTTCCAAGTATCACAAACCAACCATTTAGCTCTCCTGCATCTATCCACTTTGCTGCTTCTCTCCTGCTTGTTCAGATGCAATTAGGCGATGCAGAATAAGGAGGAGCCAGGGGTCAAGGAGGCGGTAAAGTGATTACAAGATGCTGCAAATGGTTGTGCCATAAATACTCCAATGATGAAAAATTAGATGCCAGTCACCTCGGGGTTATTGCTGGCCTCCATCTTTCTCTTGTTGTGAGAAATGATAATGGAAGTGTATTTACCCCGGAGAGTGCAAGCTTGCTGCTGGCTGTGATCCTGCACACCCCAGGTGTGCCAGAGACTGCAATCCTTGCAGCGAATGACTTTCTGAAAACGCTTTGTGTCTGGATTTCTGCACTTTAAGAGGAGGAAGAACTGGTTTTCCAGAGTGTTCTTTCCAAAGTGGAAAGTTCCTGGTGCTCAGAGATGGGCCAGCTCCAGAAACAGACCGCAGCCCTGAGTCAGGGTGGGTAGAGGAGAGCAGCACCCTCCAGTACTGCCTTGCTCTCCATGTGCTGCTTCTGCCTTGACCTCCCAGAGCTGCTTGTAGAGGCTGCTCAGTTGCTGGCTGGTGTGTTGGATGGTGTGTTGGATGCCCAGCAAGATCATAGCTTGCAAGGATGGTAGCTGGGACAAGTACGCTTGTTTTCTGGATGGACAGTCAAAATCAAAAGCTGGTGCTGGGCTTAGAGCCTTTGGAAATCTCTAGATCATAGTCAGATCCACTAAAGTCAGTAGCTTTAGGGATACAGACACTTTCCATCTCTTGCAGAAGGTCTTCAATTTTGGAAGAAGCATCGGGAGCGCTGTGGCACAGGAACCATGAGAGGCAGCATCCAGCTGGGTGCGGGTGGGTGAAATGCCAGTTGCTTCACTGGCAAAATCCAGCCTGGCAGCAGCTGAGGTCTTAGTTCTTGGAGGATACCTCCTCCCTGCCTTAAGGTACTGGGGAGAAAGGTGGGTGAGGGCTCCTTAGTGCCAGCAATATGCTTCGTGTGAGTTATGACTATAAACCTCTGCCAGGTGTCCCGAGAGTGGCACGTTAATTACCGGAGCTGCTGTGGCAGCAGATGCCTGCTGTACTCAAAGCGTAACTGCCCTTGTTTCTTTATCTATAAATATTCCTTGTGGGATGTCTGGCGGTTGCGTCCTCCCTCCGTTGTGACTTCCTGACTCTACAGGGGATCTGGAGGTCAAAATCTCTCTTGCCTCTCAACTTCTTTGAGCAATCCTTGTTCTGTGGCTGGTTTCTCTCTTTCCAACCAACTTTGAGTTTCATAATCGCTTGTCTGCTCATAACTTGCTGCCTGTCAGCACGGCCCCTGCTGCAGCTCTGCCTCCAGCCTCCAGAGGCTGTGGATCTTCAGCTTTATGTTTGGAGTTTTTTTCCAGCTCTCTAAAAAGCTCCTTCCTGAACGATCAGACTTCTTTCACGTGTTTATATTTGTACTGTCCACTGCAAGAGGTAAAGCTTCACCAGCGAAAGCTTGGATTGCCGCCCTCACTGCTGTGCCATCTGGCTCTCTAGCTTGAGTTATGAGCTCATGCAGGAGAGAAATGTGGCCCCGTCACCTTAGTGACAGGGAGGAGAGATGGCAGAGGGGACACTGTGTTGCACGAGACCTTTTTCCCTTGACGTAACTGAAAAGCCCCGAAGCCCTGGCATGAGCAACTGGAGCCCGCTGCTGGGTAGCGCAGCAGTTGCCGCAACTTGAAGTTGGCGCAGAGGGGCTACCAGAGGCTGCAGGTGGGTGTTGGTGTAGCTGCAAGTAGCTCTGAAATGTTACAAAGCTCTGCTTTCTTTATCTAGGAGTCCCAAACGGGAGTGGGGAGAGCATCTTGTATTTAATACGTCAGCGCTAAAAATTCCCTGAGGATGTAAATAGGAACACCAATTCATAAGAAACTACTCTACTGAAGATGGTAGGTCTGGTTCAAGCTTCCAACCCAGGATAAAACCTCTGACCTGTGTCAATACTGATAAATCAATCAAGTTTTGGTTTTGGGTTTGGTTTTTTTTTTTTTTTCTTTTCCCCCTAGATGTCTCTTTAGACACACTCTAGAGGAGAGAACCTGAGGTGGGAACAGAGCAGCCAGTCCCTGGATCTCCTAACATCTTGTTTCATCTCTGTACTTGCACAGTCTGGTTTTATTGTATTGTTTTGTCTGTCCCTTCTAGCACTTATCTGGGTTCTGAAATAGCTCTGAGCTCAGGGATGTCTTGCAGAAGCAGAACGGGTATCAGAATTGCCACTCCTGACAGAGAGTATGAAATGTGTGATTTTTTTCTACCGTGCTCAAGGAGACTTTCCTTGTGTCTGAGCACTGAATCAAACAAAGCTTCCTCTGGGAGGTGCTCGTTCAGTAGAGCTTGCGTCTTCCTGTCGGTATCTTGCTTTGCTGTGGGAATGCTGCGTACCCGTAGTCGTGTATAAAGCACTCGACTCTCAGCTTTCCAGCCAAGGTGTCAAAGTCTACCAAGGACAGGGATTCATTTTGTTAAACCAACAGCTTTCTTTTTAAATGTCAGCTTGCTCCCCATTAGAGTAGGGTTATTTACGGTACTGCCTTTTGAGGGAGAGGTACTATTGCTCAACAGTTGTGCAATCTAAACGTCAGAGGTGGAGTTGATGCTATCCTGAAATAAAGTTTGTGTGAGATGTTGGCACTTCTTCGATCAAGGGGAAGCAAGAGCCTCCCAGGAAGGGTTTGGTTCGGGGTGAGTGCTGCTTCTGAATGAGGGTGAGGAAGGCTGGGAGGAGGAGGAGGGAAAGGAAAGGGTGGCTGGGGCCTCAGCCCAAAGGGAGATATTTAAGGGGAGAATACTATAACATCTCTTTACCATATCAAAACTGAAGTATCCTTGCCCTGATACCTGAGACTTATTAACTTTGCATTGGTATGAGAGCCCTGTGCCACTATTGCATTTATTCAAATGCTCAAACTCTTTTTGCTCTGCTCCTGGAGTAGTTGCTGCATTTAACAAGGTTAATCTTCATGGTCTAACTTTGCTCAGGTAAATACCCTGCTTCTACTCAACTATCTGAAAGTTTCCAGGCTCTGAATCAACAAGAAACAGTAGCTACAGTTTTAATTCACTGCTCAGCAAGCACCAAAGACAGATGCAATTCTTACAGATGAGTTTGTGGACCATGAAAACAAGCAAGTTCTGATGACAGTAACGAATGAAGCTGGCTTTCAGATGGTCTGCTGCAAATGCATGCAGGCACTAGCCATAATGCTGTAACTACTGCATCTAATACATGTATCAGCTACATTTGGGATGCTAATTGTGCTTCCTGAGCCGTATTGGCTTCTTCTGTAAAAGCCGCATGCTGGGAAGCAGATGAAAGCTATTGAACTGTACTGGTTCAGAGTGATAGATGGACCCTTCAGGTCAATAAAGAACCTGTTTAGTTGGTACAGCGCTCTGACTGGCTTAAAGCGTGTTTGTATGGTCTGAAAGACTCTTGGCATTAGCTGGCCATCGCTGAGTGGTTGAGAGCTCTCTTGGTGGTCCTCTTGGCTGAAACTAAGCTGATAAAACCAGCCAGATGTCCTATTAACGCTTGATCTTACTTTTGCTGTTTTAAGATAAGCCAATAAACAAGGTTATGTAACCAAGTTTTAACATAAGAGCTTTAATAAAATATACTTTTAGAAATACCTAAATAGATAT
The DNA here is from genome assembly GCA_013397275.1 of Burhinus bistriatus. Classification (NCBI taxonomy): domain Eukaryota; kingdom Metazoa; phylum Chordata; class Aves; order Charadriiformes; family Burhinidae; genus Burhinus; species Burhinus bistriatus. The sequence continues at coordinate 200,167 of VYXH01000943.1, read as the reverse complement.
AAAAATATATTCCAGGCAATGGTAAGCCCCAGCTAGTTTCTCCTGTGGCAAGAAGACTTGAGCTGACCAGCCTACTTTTCACTTTGAAATACCGAGAGCTGACAGATGCAGAGGTTGGGAATGTGGTGTCAGCTGAGTTGCCGGCTCGGAGAAGCTCCCAAACCTTGGTGCCTGTAATGTTGTGGCTTGGCTTGGTGGCAGGAAAGGATTTGAATACAATCCCAGGGGTCGAGCAAGTTGGTGTGCTGCTCGTGGCTCCTACGAGCCTGCAGGGCAGAGTGTAATTCAGGGTGACAAGCTGCTCTTCTTTCCTCTACACTTGCTGGCATCTAATTTTCTGACTGGAAATGTCAGTAAAAGCAAGAAAAATGCTGGTTTTGGGGGGCGTCATTAATGTGATGGATCTTCATGCTGTTTTTCAGTGTGACAAAGGAAAGAAAAGTAGAGAATTTTGTGTCTGTTGCATTTATTTGTTGTGTGGGTTCCCCGTATCCTCCGCAGCAAGCCTGGCCACTTGTCTGGCCTTTCCCATTTAACAGAGGAGCTTGGAGAGAAATTAGGGAATAACTCTTAACAGCCAATCTGTGTAAAAACACAGGAAATGTTTCTCTCTGCCATCCTGTGAATATAAACAGCATTTGATAGATCTGGTGCCCCTTCTTAGCCAAAGGGAGGATTCCCTTACCTTGCTGAAGTTTAACAACGAATCAGCCATGTACGCCTGCTTGTTTCTAATAGGAAACCACTTCACTCGTAGAAAAATCTTTAATCAAAGTAGACTATGCTCATTCTGCCTCGGATTAATTTGCTGAAGCTTAGGAAGAGAATGATGAACTCCTAGAAGCCATCTCAACTAGCTCAAGAGGTGAACTGGAAAACTTGAGAGAGCTTTTTGATGTGCTGGAGCTTTGCATATTTGATATCTGGCGGGGCCGACTGGTGCAATTCTCTACGTAGGTTTTGGATTGAATAGCGTGTGTAATGAAGCACTTTGTAAACTATATCCCTTTGGGAGAGGCTTGAGCTTGGAGAACATCAAGTGGAAAGTTTGGGTATATGTCTGAGGTGCTTATTTGGGCTTACTTCTTCCTTAGGGAGAATTTATGAAACTAATTAACTTAATGGGTCAGAAGAGCATTTAGGTGTCTGGCACAGTGGTACAGAAAGTAGACATTCTCCTTCTAAGCATCATGGTCTCTTCTCATCATTTTGGGGATATGATTTTAAATAGGCTTCCTGGCCTTAGGACTCTTCTGAGGGTTGATGATGAGATTAGCTCTAATCCAGGGACTGAGTCCTTGCCCCTCGTGTCCTGGTTATTGGTGAGGAACTGGCCCCTCTCTCCTGACCTGTGCTGAATCCTGTGGAGCTGTACACAATCTCACTTTGAAGTGATGTTTAATCTGGCTGTTTGATGTCCTCTTCCACCCTGCCTTCCTCCTCTCAAGCAGTCCAATGTGCGCTGTGGCTTCCCTTCCTAAAAGTGGTTGGCACAAATCCCTGCAAAGCAGGGCAATATCCTCTCATTCCAGGCCTTAGCATCGTTTGTATTGATCTGTGGATATCAATCGTGTTTCGCTAATGGGCATCAAGTGGAAAAGGTAATACATTTCTATTGCACTTGAATTCATCTCTTGCTTGGTTCCTTTGGACCAGCTCCAGGATCCTGTTAAGAACAGAAGACACTGATCATCTTAAAGGATGGGAGGGGACTCCGACCCTTCAGGCACAACAACTTGTATCTCTTCCCCATGAGCTGAGTAGTAAAGCCCACAGAGGAGGGAAAGGGTAAAAAGAGTTGGATTTAGTTGTTTAAGATGCCTTGAGCACTGCAGATTAACTGCAGAAAGTGGAGTGTGACATGCAGAACAATGCCTTCTGCTTCATTAGCAGTTGTTGGGGAGCACAAAGGAGACCCAGGTGCTTCCAGCACCTAATGATGCTTTTGATTCTCTTCAGTAACTAAGCCCCAAATCCACTTTAACACAGCTCTTTCCTCAGTGCTTAAGACAAAGCCAGGTTTCAGACCCAGCTGCTTCAGTGCTCAGCAATCTTGTGTCAATCTTTGCCATGGTTTGAGGTCCTGTTTTGCCAATTGGTTCTGGTGTGTTCTAATTTGCAGAAGACACCTGTTCCTTAATTATCACCGTCCTTCACCCGTCTCTTTTTGTTTCAGCTCTTTCTGATGCATGAGCTATTAACATGGTTTGAAGGGAGGCTATGTTGAGTGGCGTGTGTGTTGGAAGGCGAGGTTGAAGGAGATTAGTCACAAACTTGAGAATAATTTCCAGTAAGAGAGTTGGTGTCTACTTGGTTTGCTCTGGGTCCTCAACCTACATCTCTCTTTAGACTAAAATTTTAGTCCTTTGGGGTTTGTGCACCATCCTAGGATGGAGTGGCAGTCTGTAGAGGGCAGGAGAGGGTGGCAGGAGAGTGGAGATAAGCTTCTGATTAGAAGAAAGGAACAAGAGGGCGAAGAGTAAAAAAGACTTGTAACCTGCTGGTTTGCTTCTGTGTTAAAACTGAAAGTGTCTTTAACTGTTAAAGGCTGTTTTAGCTCTTGGTCTTGCCAGTTATGCCTGTGTTGTATTCTGTGTGATTTCAGCATTTTCTCCAAGGATCCTCAATTGCTTCACAAATCTGAATTCCATGCATGCTTTCTGTCTCTCCTTTTTTTTTTTTTTTTTTTTTTTTGGTNTTTTTTTTTTTTTTGGTGCAAGCAGGAAAAAACAAGGCTTGGTGTAAATGATGGCCTTGGGTCAGAATACGCCTTGACCGAGCGACATGTGAAATCAAAGGTTCTCTCCTCTGGTCCCCTTCTGGGTTTACTTCAGTCGTCTGAGAGTATTTGTGATGCGAGGCGTTTCCAATTTGCCTTGCAGATATTCTGAAACTGTCTCAAAAAAAGGTTTCTTGGGGTTGTACTAGTCTTAAAATAGCTTGGATTCTGTTCTGCCACTGACTCTGTTGGGGTCGACAGAGACCTTGAGGCTCCACGGTCTGCCCTTTCGAGTCCCAGTTCTTCCCTTCTGGTGACACCTTTTTTCAGAACTGCTTTAAGAAGTCATGGAAAAGAGCAATGTGTAAATATTAATGTTGAGTATTTGTCTTTAAAAATCCCTTTGGGATGCTCAGCAAATCTGTACTGTGCGTGCTGTGGCTTTCTAGATACTGCTTGCTTACAGTTTTTGGACCTGTTAGTATATCGCTAACCTGTGCCATCCCATGGATCACAGGCAGAGCTGTCTTCTATAACGCCCACTTTGTCTCCCTGTGACAAGTAGCTTCTCTCGGTTCACATTCAGACCTCGGTCAAGGTCTGTTGTCTTCCTGCAGTAAAGCCTTTCCTTTTCTCTGTCTGGACTAGGTAGGGCTCTCGGTGCTGCTCAGGTGTCTCTCAACATACAGCGAAGAGGGCAGTGAAGAAAGATGTCTCCTGATTGATAGTGTCTTTAACTTACTCACTGAGTGAAGTTCATTCTTATGAATATCTCTTTGAATTTTATTTTTTTTTTGGTTCTCCCTCTGCCCCCTCACTCTGTACCTGTTTTCAGCTTCCAAGTCAACAGCTTAACTGTTCCTGCTGTAAAACAAGTAACTTAAAGGGTGGGAAAAAATGTTCCAAGCAGACCTGGCTCCATTGCTGTTCAGTTGGGGACACCCTGAAGCTACCCCATCAAGGTTAATGCGAGCAGACTGGTCACAGCGATTGCTATCCAGACCTAAACTGAGCGTGTACCCAGACAAAGAGGCCACAGTTTAATATTTAATGTTCCATAAGGCTGCACGGAGGGCTTTTACTGAAATGTGTCAGTAAAGGCATGCTGTAGCAGTGATAGCAAGCATCTGAGAGCCAAGAGTATCCTGTGCTCTACTTCTGCCTGAGGCATGTTCTCTGATACCAAGCAGCTTGCTTGACCCCCTGTGTCTCAGTCAACTTAGATGGAAAATTAAGCAACAAAGAAAACTCCATGACAGACAGTCGTGTCTGGAGGTGAACTTTCAAGGCAAGCTTTGCTTTACCGATAAATTTGTCTTACTAGCAAAATTTCTGGGTTTTAACCTAATGTGTGTTTTTATTGTCTTTCTAGGCAGCATTCACTCTCCTCCTGGGTCCTTTCACCTTCTTCAATGTGCAGAAGACCAAGTATCTTCAAATCGTGACGTCGCTCATGAGATGGATAGGTGAGTCTTGGCCACCTCTTTACCATAGATGGAATCTGAGTCATGCTACCAATGGTTATTTTTTGGGTTTGTTTGTTTTGTTTTTTTTTTTTTGCAAGATATTCTTGCTTGGAAGCAAGCGCTTGTCAAAGCAACCTCTTTGAGGAGTATTGTCCAGGCCTGATAAATCTTTGAGGAAAAGGATTTTTGTTCTAGGATGAAATTTCTGATTAAAACAAGACAAATTGTTCTCAATCAGGCATGAGCCAGTAGATGAAGTTTTAATCTGGTTTGCCTGAGAGCCAGAAGGGATTTGGAAGAGTCTCCTGTGTGGGGGCTAACCATGATACCCACTAGCTGGTGTTCAGCAGTAAGTTTCTCATTGTCTCAGCATGTGTACAACAGATTTTGAAGAATCTTTGTTTTGGTCTGAGAACAAAAGGCACTTCTGTCAGACTTTTCATCCTTAGTTTTATCATCTGTTTGCCTTTTTTTTTTTTTTTTCCTGGGCCTTGCTGTAGCGTAGGATGTGCTGCATTGGAAACCCCCAAGCCAATGTGTGTTGGGAAGCCCTGCTCTCATGAGTTCTCTCCAAAATCTTACTGCCAAGAACTTCTGGGAAGACAGATAATTCCCTTAAGGGAAATAAAACACCGCTACTTTTTTTTTTTACAGTCCCTTTGTCATCCAAAGATGCAGCTGCCTTGCTTCTTGCTCGTATGTGTACATGCCCTTAAAGGCTGAGAGGGGTTGTGTGTTATGGAGACTTACATTGAGGTTTGTCTTGTTTTCTGTAACCTAGACAGAGTAACTGATACTCAGGGCTAACAGAGAGGGTTTTATAGCACCAGCAGCATTTCTGCAGGTTCACGGTCTCCTGATTCATGGGTTCAGACCATTCAAGCACAGACCATTCAAGCACAAACTCTGTTCATACCCGTCACTGACCTGGAATAGGAAGAAAAGCCGATTCTCAGGCTATGTCCCACAGCGCACACACTTGATGTGCGTTCAGTTGGATATCATTCCTGTTCTGTGAGTTCAAAGGCCTGCGATCCTGTTTGGAAGTGGCCGGCAGTCGCTGCAGAGGACTACTAGAGATCCTCTGTTCTATAGAACATCTGAGATGGGGTTAAGCAGTCGTCACCCAGGAAAATGAGGTTGGATTTTAAGCCCTCAAGTCTCAGATGCTGAACAGCTTGAGATAACAAATCCTAACCTCTGATGATGTGGAAATCCTGAATGTCTGTTTTTCCCTTTTGTTGTCTGAGCACATAAAAGGTTTGAAAGCCCTCATGTTCTTCAGAGAAAGAGGTTATCTCATTAAGGAGTATTAAAGGAAGCTTTTTTGGGGGTGGTTTTGTTTTTTGTTGTGTATGTAGTTTGTGGTTTGGTGTTTTGTTTTTTTTTTTTTTAAGTAATCTTTGCTCAGCTCACTGGCCTGTTTCCAATCACCCTGCCTCCTCTTTTCTGGTAAAGACATCAGTCAGACCTCATCCTGTCTCTGTGACAACCTGACACCTGCCTGATCTGCCATTGGTTTCCCTTGAGTCGGCTCCTTCCAGTGTGAGGATTGCTAAACCTTGGTGTAAAGGCAGAACTTTTTCACTCTTTCGTCGCTTGATGGAGAGGGACAAAGGCAATGTTTGGAGAAGTGTAGGGGAAATTCATGCTTTAGCCTGATTGATTCCTGCATCAGCACGCTGGGGAACAGCTGCCCCAGATAATGATATTTAATGACCCTGACAGCGCCTCAGTGTCTACTTAGAGCAACGTATTCCGTATGTGTACAATGAGGGATAGATTTATTAGGAAAGATGATTTATCAAACAGCCATGTGATGCAGGGGAACAGACAAGTGCTCTTGCTGCAGATTCCAGGATAAGGATGGATCCTGTACTGCTGAGATTTATCAAGCTGGTTTCTCTCATGTCCTGATATCACCGCTGTCCCCTCTTCCAAAAGCAGGGCTGAGAGTTTAAACATGGTTTGGTCTTTTGTTGGTGCCTAGAGAGCTTAGATCCTAAAGAATGGTCTTGGCTGGTGTTTTGTGGTCTCCTAAACTTTTTGTGCCTGAATGCCAATGGCCAGATGTGGACTCTGTCCTGCTATAATCTGTGCCTCTTCTTCATCGTCCCTTAGTTGGTTTTAGCCATGTGGTGCTGAAGGTTGTTCCCCTTCTGCAAAGCACTCTGAGTGGCAGAGCTGAACACGGGAGCTGCCAGCCTACCTGCTTGTTGTGCTGGGTAAAAACTTCCCACACGGACAGCGGCTTATTTGGCTTACCTGTGTCCGCTGGCCTGGTGTGGATGGGAAGCTGATCCATGCTTTGCATCGTGATTTGAAAAAATCAATCCTATTTGAGCTGGGAGGCCAGTACAGGCTTTGCAGCGTGCCTACTGCAGGACCCACCATACACTCTTTTCCCCAGCTTGATGAAAAGCGCCTGGATTTCGGAGCAGCAGTGGCTGATGTAAAGCTGCACTGCCCCAGGTGTACTGGCGATTCAGATGACAGTGGCGGAGAGGATGGATCTTGGCAGCAGGGAGAGCTAGCTGTGTGTGAAGGTCATTTCTGCTGGTGTTTGTAACAGTGTCAGCCTTGCCTTTGAAAGTTGCGTTCCCTCTTTCTCCCGATGTAAGCGATAATCAAATGTCACTAGCCCCTTTCCAGAGCCTCGTGCTCATCGCAAGCAGCACATCAGCTAACAAAGCCTACAGCGGTCTCTTTCCACACCTCACGGACAAGAAAAATTTCGTTCTGTCAGTGAAAAATACAGTCTTAAACACTGGGATCTGAACTGGAAATTAAAAATGGGACAGTTAAAGAACGTAGAGATGCAGCAGGGATCGCCCTTCATCTGGCTGTGTTTTTCCTCCCAGGGTAAGGGACTAGCCAGGACAGGCACCTCTGGAGTCTCTCAAAGGAGAAAGTTGAAGGAGGAGCCTGCAAGCCCACGTACCGTACTGCTAGAGAGCCCAGACAGATGGGCTCTTGTTGTCTGGGCCTGCTGAACATGGAGAGCTCATCTGGAAACAAGGCTGGCATGGTGAGGCGTTTCCCTGTCAGGACTGATAGGAGCACAGAGGGTGGATCTGCTTCTCCAGGTGGAGCGGGGCTGGATGGCAGAGAGAGCTTCCAGAGCCATCAAGCTGTTGGCAGTCTTCTGAGGAGTAACAGTTTACATATTTGGCTGCAAAACTGATTGCCACCTCGTGTGGGTGAGTGCCAATGGTTAAATTCAGTGCAGCAGTTGGAGCTTGAACTGCTGGCCTTATCTGTACTTAGAGATCTCTGTTCTCTTGGAGCTGGCGGGTGTGTAAGGGTTTGCCTACACAAGCTCTCATCCCTTTCCCAACTGTAAAAGCTCCTCCTCAGCCTGCTTTGTCAGCCTTCTCCAACACGTGCCCAAACTGCCTTGGGAGAGTGAGCACAGGCACCCTAATGGGTGCTACAGGCAGCCTGTCGTCTGTGTTTCCCAGGAGAAAGGGCTAGTTGGGAAAAATGGCTTGTTTTAAATCCTGGTAATGGTGCTTAAGGTGAAGCTTTGATTTGAGCTCAGGCTAAAACCTTGTTGGCTCACCCAGCTCTTGAGCAACGCTACTAAGAGCAGAGGCAGGGCCCAGCCTAGGTGACCAGGCAGGTACATCAGCAAGGTGAATCGTGCCCTTGGGATGGGGAGGGTTCCTTCCCCAAACTGTAACTCCTCCCTTCCACCTCAACCTTGCAAGTGTGGAGCTGTTATTAGCTCAAGTCCTTTATCAGTTTTGGAGCCTGTTTCCAGGTCTCTTGCAAGGTTCTTGGAACAGTGCGTCTCCTGCAGAAGATGAAACCAACTAAGCCATCAATAAATTAGAGCTGTTGGTGTTTTCAGTTCTGCTGTTTGGACTTCACGCTTTTTTTCCTGGAGGGTTTAAATCTGTGGTGGCGATGGATTGCTCCCTAAAGAGACTTGAATATCTAGCTGGTTTTTTTTCCCCCTTCTTTCTCCAATCCTGATCAAGTGGGTGGTGTTAGGGGTGAGCTGCTGGAGGGCATGGCACAGCAAAAGGGACTGAGCCACGCAAGCATGATACACTTCTCAAAGCAGAGGGGACACAGGTCACTGGGACACAGCCCTACCTCTTTATTATTGGATAATATTGGATAATAACTGTCTAGCAGCGTCATGGGAAAGGATATGGATTAGGAAAGATAACAAAAGGACAGGGCTTGGTGGAGCTCAGCAGCAAACATTGGGCTATTGTGTATTAAGCAGCTAACCCGATTAATTGCAGCCTGTTACAGCCTGAGATGCCCAGCTCTATAGGTGAGGTCTGCTGGCTGTAAAGACATTGCTAGTATGATTATTGCTCCTGTTATTGAATAGTCTCTGGCAAATGTTCCCAGATAACTCCCATGTGGGACATTTGCTCTATGGGCTACTCTTGATGCTATATTGTAGTTATTAGAAAGTATTGTATTTTAATAAAGAGACATTTTATAGACGAATAAACTTCTGGGTTTGGTTGCTGCAGGCTCAGTTCTCTCTCCCTGTAGCACAGTCAGATCATACCACATCTATTCAAGTAACTGCAGCCCTCGAGAGCATTCCCAACCCTGCCCGAACTATGATCTCACAATTACATACGCAGAAATAAAATCTTTCCCCTAGCTCTTTCCCCAGGCCAGTAAGATGGAGGGGAAGAAGGATAAGAATAGCCAGGAACTCTGCGTTAAGCTCTTCTTTCTCTGTCCTGTCCCCTTCCAGGACACTCGGTAGAAGGCTTCTAGGGAAGAAACTAGGAAAGGGCTCTCCCCAGCATGCTGGTAAGGCTGACTTTCCATATCTACTAATTTCTCTGATAGTTCTGCCGTCTCCACCAGAATCCTGCTCTTTACAGAACTCCCCAGCACTTTTCTGCAGAGAACTGGTCCCAGACCATCTCACTTTGTGAGCAGGTTTCAGCTGCTGCAGTAACTGTCGCTGCCACCCTTAGCAGGCTTATCCAGCCGTGCTGGAGTTGGTTCAGTGCAGAAACCCAGAGCCGCTCTGCTACGTCCTGTCAGCTGCAGAGGCAGAGGATTACAGCAGAGGCTGATACAGAAAGGGGTGACAATTATCAGAAGTCCTGTGTTTCCAGTCTCCTGCAGAGGCTGCCGGTGTCCACAGTCTTCAAGGTGGCCTCTTTTCGGCATCAAAAATGGAGCTTTCAGCAAACAGCCTAAGGAGGGACCAGTTCAATCTCTGTCCCTTTCCTTTTGCAAGGCATATGGGAGTGGCAAGGAAGAGGGAATTGGACTGTAAATCAGGACACTGTTGCATGTTCATTCTGACAAGCTTCTTCAACAAAGTTACTTCATGTTCTTGCATCCCTTTTGGAGCAGGGAGAGCTGCTGCCAGAGCCCAGAGTAAATAATTCACTAAGAGAAGTGAATATATTTATGAAGAGTTAGTTAAAAGGCTGTGCTTCTGTCATACCTACTTTCAGAGTTGTCGGCTGAGGAGCTCATTTCAGTGCTGTTTGTGGGGGGCAGCGGGGTGAAGCAGTGTCTGTGTGAGTGAAAGAGCCTTGTTAGCTTCAGATGCAGATGGAGAGTGACATGCCGTGCTGGACGGGACCACTGAGATCCTGCCTGAGGAGTTGACGTTCCTGAAAAGAGCACTTTATCCAGGCAGCAGGAGACAAACTGTTGGGTCTGAGAGCTGGAGAAGGGGAGCTGAAAACGTAAGGACACATTCAGCCCTGCAAAAGGGTCTGGATGGTGGTGCCCGCACAGGTTTTTAAGAGTGGGTGTGTGGCATGCAACTGCTCTCCTTTCGGAGTGTGAAAGGATGTGTTGTTGGGATAAGATGATAAAAACTTTGCTGGGAAGGGCCCAAGGCAGGATGGGGAAGACGTGGCTAAGGCTGCAGAGCACCTGGATTTCATGGGACATGAGTGCTCTGCACTCAGTACCTTCCAAACCATGCACAACCCTAGACCAAAGTGTGTGTTATTCCCTTCTTGCAGAAGAGTAAATTCTCACATGGAGAGAGAAGTGACTGTCAAAGCTAATAGACCAAGTCAACAGCAGAGCTCAAAGCTGAGTCCCGGTTGGAGAGGCTTTATGGTGCCTTCTGCCAAAGGTGACCGGAGGAGAGAGGACAATAAACTATGCGGGTAATTTTCCACCAGAAGCAAACAAGCCTTGCTGGCTGCTCTTTCCTTCCCATATGTTGAGATAAAGCATCCGTGATAAACACCAGAGTGCAGAGCTGTTTTGCTCCCTGTGAACTGTTGCTGGTGTGCAGATGTCTGTGGAGACCAGCTGATGTGGGCTGAGAAGGGGCAGCTCCACTGGTTTCACAGGAGGAGTTGTTATAGGGTAGGGGAGACTGCTTGTAAATCTTGGTTATCATGTAGCAAACCCTGCCCCAGATGATGAAGAAAAGGAGGGGAAATGATATCTTTACAGCAGAGAAGCCCTTCTGAACCGCTTTGACAGCCAAAAAATCCTGGTGATACTTTTTAATAAAGTTTCCTTTTGTGAACGAAATGGGCTCTGCCTGGCCCAAGGACAGGGCAGCAGTAGTGTCTGAGACAGGGGCAGCAGGAGCTAGCCAAATCTGGCGGAGTGGGTGAGATGGCAGAGGGAGCAGAAGTGTCTGAGAGGCTTTTTCTTGCCTACCTGGTAAGCTGCATCACGCTTCTGTGATCTTAAGGTGCCCAACACATGGCTATGCTTCCCCTGCTCTATAAGCAACAGTCCCCTGCCGTGTAGACCCTGCCTTAGGCTTTGGGGCAGGGAGGATGACGCTGTCCCTGCAAGTCCCTGCTCTCCATTAGAGGAAGGAGCCACAGTGATGTCCCACAACTTTTGCTCATACCTTTCTTCTGGGAAGTAATTTCCCTCCTTCTGACATCTCTCTCCAGAGAATTGCTGTCTTCTATGAACATATCCATCTTGCTTCCCCACAGTCTCTGCGCTCATAAATCCTTCATCTTCCTAGAGACAGTGTTTTAGGCTCTGTCATTGCCAAGTCTGATCCTTAACTACTCCAGCTCCCACATCTGATGGAGCAAACCTTGTTTTCATGTTACCTCTTTACTGACGTTTCATATAGAAACCTCCTCTGAACGTTGGAGAAATTTCAGTTGCTGCTCTGAAGTTTATAGAGAGCTGGAGGTCATGAACAAGCGACAGGATATAGCTTCTGCAGGAAAAACTGGGTAACTGAGTCTTAAATTTAAGAATCAATGTCTTAATTTCAGATACTTTGTTCTGCCAGCATGGTGAACTCCAGCCGTGCTTTAATACTTCAAATGCCGCAGCATCCATAATGCCTGGCAGTTCCAGAGTTGCAGTGGGCTCTTAAACTTGCCCAAAACACTGATAGAAGGCAGCTGGCTCTGAGGGAGAGCACCAGCATCCTGGAAAGACATCAGCAGTGAAGTAGACAACACAAGTGTTAGGTAGAGATGCAGAAGGTAAGACTGTCTTGACATGATGCTGTGCTGTTCAGGAGGTACAGATCAGATGCTCTTGCTTTTATGCCCTCTNGTTCCAGAGTTGCAGTGGGCTCTCAAACTTGCCCAAAAAACTGATGGCTTTGCCTTGGCTCTGAGGGAGAGCACCAGCATCCTGGAAAGACATCAGCAGTGAAGTAGACAACACAAGTGTTAGGTAGAGATGCAGAAGGTAAGACTGTCTTGACATGATGCTGTGCTGTTCAGGAGGTACAGATCAGATGCTCTTGCTTTTATGCCCTCTCTCCTGAAAGAGCTGCCTGACGCTGCCTGACGTTAAACTAAATGAGATCTGTTCCCCTGTTTAGGAGTGGCCTGCTGTACTTCGGCTTGATGGGAGGATCAGGATCAAGGTTAAGGTGGGGAGAGATCTTCCTCCTTCCAAAGAGAATAGGCTCAGGAAGCTCATGAAAACGTCCTCCTCTTGGAATCCATCATGCCACCTAATGTATGAAAAGGGAAGCAAGTGGCATGCGTTGTGAAAGGGTGATTCATTATCATTATTTCCTGGCATATTGATTCTCCGCTTCGACAAGAAAGCTCTGTCACACCGTCAGCCGGCGGTGACGGATGGTCCTGCCACAAATGTGTCAGCAGCGCAACACAGCGCCTGCTTAAACAGATGGCTGTGGGTGGGGGCAGGGGAGCAGCCAGGCATGGGCTGCTCTGCTGATAGCAGGGTGGTGTGGCTGCACCCCACTGCCTCTCTGGATCTCTGGAAGGGATCCTCATGGCTTTCCTCATGGAATGAGGAATGAGAGTAGGGACAGAGTTGGAGAAGATGTGGCTTGAGCTGTGGTGAATAGGTGTGCAAGATTGTTCCTCCTCTGTCTCTGCCTTTCTGACTCTTAACATACAGGTGGTTGTCATGTAAACTTTGTTCTGTTTTATTTTTTTTTTTTTTCCCCAGTAACTTTTCTACTCATCCCTGGTTTGTGGCTGGCTGCTCCGATGCTTTCTAGAGCCAGTAAAACCATCCTTGTTTAAACTGGGACCAATGCTTTGAAGCTTGAAGTTCACTGTTGAACCTGAGAGACAACATCTGTCTTTGGCCCTCCTTCCTGGGATCACAGAGAGGTTATCCAACATCACGGTTCTGCAGAACCTCACTTCTGAGCTTGCTTCCCCCTTGCCAAGCTACCTCTTTCTGAATTACGTGACAGCACATCTCTCCTCCCTGTTTTCCAGTGTGGCTCAATTCAAGGTCTTCTCCATTATTTTCTACATGCCAAAAGAGAGACAGATGTGGGGCACCAAGAGAGGCAGATGTGGGGCACCAGGTGAAACATCTCAAAAGCATCGTGTCTTGCCAGGCATGAAAGGGAGGGTTAAGCCAGAACTCATTCTGAGCATGAGTTACTCTTCCAGGAACCTACCGTGCTGGGGGGGAGAACCATGTTTCAGCCTTGGACAACTTTTTTTTTTTTTTCCCCCCCCCCCCTGTAATGGCCTTTCTGCAGAGACGAAGCTCATGTACAAAACAGCATTTTTCATTTACAAAGGTGTTTGCTCTGACTCTGCAAAACAACTCTTAAACTTAGAATGGCTAAATTATCTTCACTGCTTCTCTGCAGTTCTGTTACGCTTCCATCAAAGCTCACAAAAATGCATTTTTTAATATCCCCAGACTCCCATATTTTCCCAAAGTGCTCTTATTTGGATGTCTGCTCATCCATATTCATCCTTCTGCCTGCAAGGACCATAGCAGAGCTGTCCTGTCTCTGAATCAACACCACCTGCGTTGAGCAGGACAGGCAGCAGTAGTTGTCTGCAAGGTCTACTGAGAGTAGGGATCTGTAGGGGAGGCAGTTGGACAGTGGTGATGAGATTCATCACAACGCTTCCTTTATGACATACCCCCTTTTCTCCCCCCACAGCTTCACTTACATCCTTCAGTAAAAAGGGTGCTCAAACCTCTAGAGGAGAGAAGATGAGATGAGTAGAAGCGTCCTCTGTCCCTTGTTGACTGCAAAGCCTCTCTGGTGTGTGCGTTTGGAGTGGGTCTGACGCTGTTGAAAAATCAAGACAAGCAAAACCCTCAATTGCTCTTTAAGCGCTTGTATAAAACAAGGTTTAAAACAAAGTTTTCACGTAACCTACCAACAATCCATGGTAGCATCCCTGTCCACCTCCCTTTGTGGCTCTGGGTGCTGTTGGTCACGATATCTGAAGGTCTTTCATTCCGGCAGGATGTTGCTTATATCCTCTGTCCTGCATATAGAGGAACAGATTGAGGCTTTTTTATTTTTATGAACCCACGTCTGACTTTGCCAGGGTCCTTGTGGTGAAGGAATGCTGTTGGACAGTTGATGTGGCAACTCTAGGTGACTTGAAATCGTGTGGTGTGATTCTGCCTTCAGCCTGGTGTCCCAGGTAGAGGAAGATGTGAACAGGAGCTTTGTGTGTACCTGCAGGATCCTGAGCTGCCTCTTGCCTGCTCAAAGCTGCCTGTCAGTCAGAGTCTGTAATCTTCTTTTCGTCTTGATTTATCATCCAGCATAACTGGGTTTCAGAGTTTCATTTTTGGGCTTGCCTCCTCCCAGCGACAGGCAGATAAATCTGGCATGCAAATGTTTTAGCTCTCCGGTTCCAGGAGTGAGAGATTCTTCTGCCGCAGGGAGTGAGAGAACACAACCGTTGGGGCAGGGCTGCTGTTGTCTCCTCCGAGGCTGGAATTGCACAGGGGAGGCTTCCAGTTTAGCCAGCGCCACCCCTCCCAAGCATCATGCATTTGCAGAGCACCCGTGCTAGGACAGGAGGAGCACAGCTTGCCTTGTTGGAAACAGTACCAGCTTAGATATTAGAACTGGATCATCACTCCTTGTAACTTTAATACGTTCAATTTCTGAAAGAAGAACATTTAGGGGAAAACAAAGCTGCTTAAGCAAAAGACTTCTATCCATCAATTCAGGAATCCACAGGAATTCTGTTCCTTCACTACTGTCTGCCAGAAAAGCACATGTCGGGGCAGAGGAGAGCCTGTGGGTCTCTGAAGAGAAGCTCTGAGGATGGGGTGCCAGCCTGGACGTTCCCCTGAGCTGGTCCTGTTAGTGGTGATGCAGAAATGGATGGAAATAGTTAGCTCCTCACTGCTGAGCAGAGCAGGTAGAGATTTACTGTCTCCTGTGCAGGGGAAGAGGTACACGACTTCTACAGTTACATCTGGTCCAGATACAGGACCAGCTCAGGACTGGGCTGCAGAGACTGACCACCTCTCCTAAGCGAGAAGGAAAGGAGCAGTCTCGGTGTGTTTCCAGAGCTGCCTAACCTGGTTTGTTGTATTGCTCAGGGCACCTTCTCTTCCTCGTAGCCTATGCAAGCCTGGGGAGTGCAGCCAATATCACATCACCCGGAACACAACACTCTCAGGCTGTCTTGCCGTAGCAGATACGGCTGGCAAGTGTCTCCCCTCCGGGGAGCAATGGGGGAGACACAACAACCGTACCTGTGTTCACAGTGCCCCTCGCTTCCTGGCTTGAGTGAAGGCGAGGGGAATTGCGCACCCTCAGAGCAATGAGCTGTTGCTTTCCGTAGCCCTCTGAGACTGCTCTTGGGGAATTAAATAGAGCCCAACACTCCCAAAGTGGCCTGGCCCTCGGGGTGCCGTGAAGGTGCTGTCATCTCTCCAGTACAGTGTTCATGGATTTGCCCTGTCACTGGGAAACAGTTGGAAGCGAGAGGTTTCCTGAGGCAGCACGAGATGAAAAGCAGTGCGTGGACTGGTAGGGGTTCAGCACGGAGCTGGTGTTTGCTGCGGGAAGAAAAGGAGGATTGCTGTGAGAGGAGAAACTGGGTTTTGGAGAGTGCTGGGAGTGCACGGAAGGCAATGTTCAGTTAAGCTTAATCCAGTCTTGCTGGGGACAAAAGAGGCAGCGTTCGCTAACTGGTCTGTAACTATCCCTCCTAGTCCTGTCCCTGTCAGGGTTTTCCATCTCCAGCCGCCTGCGTCAGGCAGAGCAGTCCTGGGCACAGAGCAAGCCCATGTCCTTGTCACCCCACCGCAAGCCTGCCTGGCTCACAGCACTGGTGGCCAGCGTCCTACGGGCTTGGCTGCAGGACTGTGCGCTGCTCTGTTTAATTCCTTTGTATTTATATTTGACATTCAAAGTTGTCCATAGTGGTAGTCTCAGCATTTTGTTATTTTTTTCATTACCTGATAATTCACCGCTCTGCTCCGGTGCCTCAAAACAGTGCAGGAGACAGCTCTGCACCAAGCCACGCTGGCCCATCCATTGCCAGCACCAGAGTGTAAATCTTGCTGCTTGCTGCCCTGCCAGGCAGGGTGTTTTTCCCCTGTTCCTTGTTAACTTCAGCAGCTGATGATCATCTTTCCCAGGTTGATGTGATTTCTGTGACACCAAAATTAGTTTTCTGCTGGTTTTATGTGCCACGCTAGGTATAAAAGTCTAGCAGTAACTGCTTCTGGCTCAAATTTCCACCAGCGGAGTAAATAAGGGCATTAGCCCAATCTCCTCAATTCATTTTGGTCCATAGCACGTCGCTTTTTGTGATAAGCTTTGTAAAATGTTGTTAGGCTTTTCCCTGACATAAGCGAAGGGTAGATGAGCAGACTTTGTGCCTGGAAGTAATGAATTTTAATAGCAGTCTTATAGCGCTGCTTCAATCCCTTCCAGACTGGCTTCTCTACCTTGGGATCAACTACAGACAGCCTGTTCCTCCTGCCCGGGAAATGGCTGGCTAGGTCTTGCTCTGTCGTGCTTGACAGGTCGCAGGGACAGGAAAGCTTGGTAGTGGTGGTAGCTGCTGCTCTCATGCATCTGCCTGTGTACGCAGGTGAGGTCTTGGAAACGTTAGTCCAGTTTCACACGTGTAGGAATATTACTGGGGTTGACTGCAGCCAGGTTTAATCTTCTCTTCCTTTAGAGGTCAAAGCTCAAACATCTCTAAGCCATTTCTAAATGGTGATATTTAGCCAAGGTGCGTGGCAGAAACATCCATGGACTGAGACCCTTCAGGGCAATGGGCTCAGCCAGCCGTGTTGGCGTTATTCTTCCGAAGGGCCCAGAGCAGCCGTTTGCTGTCAGCGGTGGGAGGGGGAGTCCCTGCAGGACGGAGACTGGAGGGAGATGCCTGCCAAAGGCAGTCCCGAGCCCATTCCCTTATCTGCTGACTAGCACTGAAAGCAAGTCACGATTAATTCCTGTGCATCTTGCCTTTGATGTACCACCTTCTCCAGAGATAAGGAGCTGCTCCTGTGGAGCTGGAGAGAGAGCTGGTGCCAAGGCTGCTGGTGCCAACGGGGGGAGGGTCGTGGGGAGTGCAGACCTGGCTTGACCTGAAACCTTCTCTCTCTCTCCAGCTTTCATCCTCATGATTATTCTGGCCCTCATCCGCATCAGCAGAGGCCAAGCTGAAGGTCACCCGTCCATGGCCCAGCTGTCGGGCATCCGGAATCTCTTTGGGGTGTGCGTCTATTCCTTCATGTGCCAGCACTCCCTGCCGTCCCTCATCACACCCATCTCCAAGAAGAAGCATGTCAACAAGCTCGTGCTGCTCGATTACATCCTGATCCTGGCTTTCTACAGCCTCCTGTCCTTCACTGCCATTTACTGCTTCCGCAATGACACCCTCATGGACATGTACACGCTCAACTTCACCAACTGTGAGATTATCAATGTTGCCTTCATTCGCTATTTCCTGGGCCTCTTCCCCGTCTTCACCATCAGCACCAACTTCCCCATCATTGCAGTGACCCTGCGCAACAACTGGAAGACCCTTTTCCACAGAGAAGGGGGTACTTACCCATGGGTGGTGGATAGGATTGTCTTTCCTGCCATCACGCTGATTCCCCCAGTGCTGGTGGCTTTCTGCACCCACGATCTGGAGTCCTTGGTGGGGATCACGGGAGCCTATGCTGGGAACGGGATCCAGTATCTCATTCCGGCTTTCCTCGCCTACTGCAGTCGGAAGGACACTCAGCTGGTCTTCGGCAGCGGGACGGTTAACAAGCACCTCTCCCCTTTCCGGCACACCTTCTGGATTGTGTTTGTGCTCATATGGGGCTTTTCTTGCTTTGTGTTTGTGACTGCAAACATTGTCCTGAGTGAGTCAAAACTCTGATGTGAGGGGAGCAGCACGCTCCTCCAGGGCTCCAGAGACTTCAGCATTTCAGCTCCCCCTCTGGGACTGTGGAGGGGGGGGCAGAGGCAGCATGAAGGGAAGTTTCCAGGCTATCAGCTTCGTGACACAGGTTAGACCTGGACACAGACTTTCTTGACTCCGTTTTGGATGTGGATGGAGTGGACTCAGCCTTGTTACAATCCCGGTTCTCAGACCTGCTATACGAAGCCATGGGGCTGAGCCCTTGGCAGTCTGCACAATTAACCAGTGTCCAGCCATTTCTGCCTTCAGCTCTCTCGGAGCGTCACTCTCTCTGTCCCTACAGTGGCTCTCTGTGCTGCAGGTCTCAGCACACGGGAGAGCAGCCAGCCTTGGCCGCTCACTACACAAAGCGGCTAAATGTCCCTTCTCCCAAAGGCAGGGACGTGCTGTCAAGAATCCAGCGGGAGTTTTGGGGAATTGAGTCTCTTTAGTCTGCTGAGACCCCTCCCAACCAACCTCCTGTACCAGCTGAGGGAAGAAGTTAGGGTGGGAATAGCCCTAATTCAGAAGAAAATAATTTTGTGTTCTGTTACACTTTCTTTTTCTAGAGGCATTAACCTGTTTTGCACACCGTGAATTGCCTGGGATCTGGGATCTTTTTCCTAGAGGTGGATTTCTCCAGCCCAGGAGTTTACATTCACACTTCTCACCCTGTTCTCCTGTGCTGTGGCAGCCCCAGCCAGCCAGAGCAATGCCCCTACGCATGCAGGGGTGCAGCTCTTCACCCCTGGAAGGGAAACTGCAGCCTTGCGTCCCTCGGCTCCTGCATGCAGCTGGCAGAGCCCTTCTCCCTTTCTCACCTTGGCACGGGGCCGGTGCAGCAGGCCAGACCCCGACTCCAGTGATCAGGATTCCTGTGTGCTGGGGGAGTGCTAATTACCCAGTCCTGACACGCGTGAGGCCTGCAAGAGCTCTGGCTGTGCGCACTGATGTCTTTCCAGCCTCCCGCGCTGGGTAATTAGCCTTGAAACAAGGTGGGTGTTAACTCAAGGGAATGAGCTGGTGCCAGGAGGAAGCGGCAGTGCCCCGGCTCAGCCCTGCCTGCCTGCAGGAGCAGAGCTCCCGGGTGCTACGGCAGAGCAAAAACTGAAACCCTGCTTGTTTTCCCCCCCCTCCTCTTTCTGTACTGGTCCTGCTCAGCTCATCTGAGAATTGGGCTGCCTGTCACCTTGGGCAGCCGGTGCTGCAGATGAGTCTCTGCTTCTGCGGCTTCTGGTGGTCGCTGTAATACCCCGCAGAGACAAACAGCAGCAGGTCCTGTGCTCTTGAGGCCCTTGGGCAAAGATCATATGGGGTTTTTCTAACAAAAAGAAGAACTTTAAAAGTTTTCACCGGAAATATTTTAACCTCCTCTTATTAAAGCAGGTTCAAAGCCAGGTGCATGTCACTTACGTTAGATCTTCTCGCCCTCTGCACTTGCTGCGGTATTAAGTGTCACTGCTCACTAAAGCAAGCTTTGATACTGCAGCTCTTTTTAATCAAGCTCTGTTTTCAAGTAGGACTTTCTCGTTTCCATATGACCTGAAGTGTTCCTCCTGGGGGAATATGCAAGTACCTGGAGCTGTATAAAAACACTTCATGGCTTTTAAAGTAAAACCCTGCACCTCTCGAGCCTGAGCACTGCCACTGTGTCCTTGCCGAGCTGCTTGGAGAGGATCTGGGGGGACTATTTAGGATCAAGCTGGAGATGAGACAAACAGGCATTGGCAACCCTCAGGAGTGAGTTTAAACAAATGCAAGTGCTCCAGGGAAGCTGATGTGGCATCTTTAGTGCCAAATTAGCAAGTTATTTTACAGGTAGCTGGTTTTGGTGTCTCACTTAGGAAGAAGGACAGTAGCTGTGTAGGTTGGAGGGCGAATTCATGGGGCAGCTAGCTGGGAGCCACCTGCGAGGCAGCTGGGAGCTGGGCAGAGCTGGAGGGAGGAATTTAATGCTGATGAAATGAGCCTTTGGAAAGCTGGAGAGGCTGCGGGGGCTGTTCCTCTGCACAAGTGCACAGGTGTGGGTTTATGGAGGGGGCTGAGGCCTTTCCGAGGGCGCTGCCTGCCCTAGGCTGCCCGTGCTGTGCAAGGCACTTGGCTCAGCCTCCATCCCTTCAAGTGCCCGTTTCAGTCTCTTGCCTTCACATTTCATTGCCAGCCAGAGAATGGGGCTGTTCTCTGTTATTTCATCTCCTCTCATCCTCCATTCCCACCTCTGTCTCCCTCCATACAGGGTCACCTCCCACCTGCCTTGCCTGGGGTGAGAGGAGGGAGGGAGCCTGTCCTGGTCTCTTCTGCCAGCTCTTAATTTAAAGATGTGCCTTCTCCTCCCTGGCCTGGGTGGCCACCTCTCCTCCTCGGCACGGCGTGGCAGTGACTTTGAAGGGGCCTTAGCTCTAAGAGCTGCTTGGATCTAGGTTTTGGATGCAGTGGCATGGTGAGGGCTCGCATCCTGACCACAGCCTCTGCTGTGGTACCTTCGCGAGAAGGACTCTGGTCCCCGAGGAGCACGAGTGCTTTCTTAAATAAATAACCACAAATTCCCAGACACCCCCTGTCCTTGCACAGCAGCAAAACAAATTTATCTAAGGAATCGGGGTGATTAACGGAAAGAAGCTCTACGGTGGAGAGAACGTTTTTCATATAAAACATGACCTAGCAATGCCTTAAAAATTACTGGAGAAAGTGGGAAGGGGATGGCTCTGCGGAGCCAGCGCTGCCTGGGGGTGGGCTGAGGGGATGCTGGGTGACCCCGGCACGGTGCGGGGTGGGAGCTCCCTCCTCTCACCCATCATGAATGAGTCTATTTTTATTTGGCCGTTATCAGCACTAACAATTCATTATTACAGATTCTCACGCAATGCTTGTCCTGACTGTAATTAGTTTTCAAAAAATGGGATTAAAAACAATAAAATGCACATTATACATCTGGTTTAGTCTGCCTTCTTTTTCTACCCCCTTCTTCCTCTCGTGCGTGCACTGAGCAGCTATTCCTGGAGGGGACGGCTGTGACTGATGGGGCTGCAGGCCAAGGAGAAATGGCAAGCGGAGAGGCTAATGGAGACCCTCACCTCTTCTCTATTAGCCTCCTGCAACTCTGGGTGGTAGCTGCAGACTCAATTAAAACATCTGTACTTTCCCCTTCTCAATTACGGCTCCTTACACTTAAAACCAAACAAATTGAATTGCTCCACTGCCTCGGGCTGCAAAGGCAGTTTCTGCCAACAGATTTATTATCACCATAAAGCGCAGCTTGATTTATGTTAAAATATTAAAACAGATCTTTATGATGGAAATAAACACTTTCTGCTGTGATTCTCTCGAAGGACCTCACAAGCAGCGGAGGATTTTGGGGCTTGGGCTGTAAATCTGAGATCAAACTGGCATCGGGGATGGAGTCGGTCTTTTGCAGCACTTGGAAGAGCAATGGCTAGGGAAGTTAAAATAAAAACTTGGAGCTTGAGAGGTGGGTTTAGACAAGGCTCGAACATCACCAAGGAGCCATGTGCCACGTGGGGGGAGCTTGGCTGTTTGAAGGTCTGTGAGGAGATGCTCGCCAGCCTTTTGCCGGCGTGGCTTTGGGCAGCTGGGCTCTGACCCCGGGAGCTGTTGGCAGCTTGGGCAGGGGCACCCGGCTTCAGGGGCTCAGCCACGGGGGCCCGAAGCGATGGCCGGGTGGCTTCGTGCTGGGGCAAAGGGCTTCTTCCACTGGGTCAGCAGCCGGCACCCAGCTGGCTCCTGCCGACCTCCCCAAAGTGCTGTGGCTCCCAGGGCTCTCCCTGGCCCGGGAGAGGCGATGCGTGGGCATACCGCAGGGCAGGGAGGTGGTGTGCCCTGGTGGGTGCTGGGGGGACAGATGGGACCCCGGGGAAGGGTTTGTGCTGCGGCTTTACCCTGACAGGAGGCAGGAACCAGGAGGTGGCTGTGTGTGCTGCTCCCTCGAGCATCCTTGGGCACAGGCATGGCAACACCCTGCTCTCCCCATACTGGGACCGACACTTTCCTGGCCCCGTATCTTTTCTGGTTGTACCATTTGTGATTTAACCAGCTGCCCCCACCCTCACCGGAGCCACCGTCTCCCCATAGCAGCGCCAGCGTGTCCTTGCCTTTGGAAACCTCTTCCGCATGGTTGAGCCACGCTGGCCTGCCTTGTCCCCCCTTCCCTCAGCAAGCTGGGTCTCACGATGCCGAGTGATGTGGCGTTGGGAATAGTATGTGCCATAGTGATGCTGGAGCCGGCAGAGGCTGGGTGTGGGTGCCGGGGAAGGCTGTTGGCCAGGGGACACTGCTTGCCCCCCGCAGCGGGGCCGAGCCCAGGAGGTGGGTGGCCAGCAGTGAGCCGGCCGTATTTCTCTTTGCACATAAATGGCAGCCCGCAGCGTCCCAGGGCGGCACGGGTGCCAGAGCCGGCTGAATTAAAAAGTGATTGATTAGACAATTTCACCAAAAAGAAATAATATCCCTCAGCGGCTGTTAAGCACTAAATTACCCAACCCCTGCTTTGGAAAGCCTGGGCAGGGGGTGCTTCCAGGCTGCTGCTTCCCCACAGACCTGTCCCTGGGGAAGGGATGCTGCAGGAGCAGCTCAGCCCCTCCTTGGTCCCGGGGGGGCCGTTACGCAGCTCCCACCTGCACTGGGGGACCGCTCGTGCCCCTGTGCCCCATTCAGCTGCTCTCCCACCAGTGCCCAGGTTAGTGCCCGGCACCGGGAATGGGAGAAAAGTGCTGCTCTTCCATCCCGGTTAGCATATAAGGATGATATGCAAATGTCACCATGGTGGCAGGGGACCTCAGTGCTGGGTACCCACAAGGGGTACCCAGGACAGCCCTGGCTTTACACCGGGTGCTGGCATCCCCGTCCCCGGGGCCACCCACAGCACCCCCTGTCCGCAGCAAAGGCCTTCAATAAAACATGAAGGAAATCCATTTGGCCTCTGCTGAGTCACCAGGGACATCACTAATTAATTTAAAATGTGGGTTGAGGATTTTTGATATTTATTTTTTTTCCCCTTTCCTGCTCCCTTTTGTTCTCACAGCCCCAACCCTGGCTCAGGCTTTGCCCCAACCCCACTGAGCCGAAGATGCAGCAGTGAGTGCTAGCTTCCTTGGGCCAGAAATGCACAATTTGGGGAAAAACTCCCCAGGGCACTTTGGAGCCTCCTGGGGACCAGCCTGTCACCCCCAAGGGCATCCAGAGCACCTGGGCAAATGGGTGCCATCACCTCGGGCAGCCCGGCAAGGATCCCAGAGCCTTCAACCGGGTTTATTTATTTATGGCCTTTATTTATATACCAGCACCTCCTTCGTCACGAGGCTTCAGAGGGGCTGCCAAAGCAATTAACAGACAATTGCAATAATAAATAAGTAAAGGGAATTAAAGCGCCGGCCGGCACCAGCGTGTGATGGCAGCCAGCCTGGGGGATGGGGGACTTGCCGGATTTAGCCCCAGGCAGATGAGTGGATGGATTGACGGACAGATGGATGGACAGACAGACATGGCCAATGCTTTCAACCCTGGACCACGCACGGCCAGGCGCTTCCTGACCTCCCCAGGGCTTTGCAGCCGGTCTCAGGGCAGGGCTGGGTGTCCTGGAGCAGCCCCTACCATTGTCCCCTCGCTGTTACCGGCCCCGGCTGCTCAGTGACTACCAGCAACCCCAACGGCTGCTTTTAAATAGGGAAAAAAAAAAAAGAATGGAGCTTTAGAGCAGCTTCTTGGAGCTGAGGGAACGTGCATCCAGGCAGGCAATGCTGAACCAGGCGGGAAGAGGGGCTAAGGGTTGGTGTCTCCCTGGGATGGTCTGCCAGCCTGCCACGGGCAGCTTTACGTAGCCCCAGTGCTGCCCCGGAATGGGGCTGGTACCACCCGGCAAATCCATGGCCGTGACCCCGGCAGCCTCAGCTCCCACTTCCCAAAAACCCTCTGCCCTGCCCGGTGCTCCCTGTGGATCACGGCCGCCCCTGCCTGCACCCTGCCGGCCCGGCAGGATGAGCGCTGCGTTAGACGTGTACATCGAGAGCAGAATTAAACCCGGCTCATCCATCATGCCTGATTTGTGGCTCCATCAGCCCTGGGAAGGTGGGAGGATTTTTTTATTTTTTTTTTTTTTCCCCTTTCTCATTCCGTCTCAGCACGCCTTCCCGGGGCTACCATGCCGTAGCTCCCTGCCAGGCTCCTGGTTTGCAGCCGTGGGAGCATTCCTCGCTAATCCGAGCTCGCAGCCATCCGTGCCCAGCACCCTAAAACCCGAGCAGGGTGCAGTAACTCTGGCTTTGGTGCTCGGCTCCAGCCTCTGCACAGGCTGATGGTTCCTAAGTAATTATCCCTCAGCGCGGTTTAATGAGTTGCCGTTTGCCTTTGCCTGGCTGCCGCTGGTGGGACAAGCCTGTGCCGGGGCTCAGCAGCAAAGGGACGCGAGCAGGGAGAGGGCGCACAGGACCACGAGCATCCCTGTGGCACAGGTGTAAAGCCAAGGGCAGCCCTGGTCTCATCACCGGCGGATGGAAGAAGAGTCCCCAACTGGTTGAAAATGTCTCTTTAATGATCTGGACATGGCGTTTTGAGTTCCTTGAATGAAACCAAAACGTGACAGCAACACATCAGCAATGAGTTTGGCGTTCTCAAGTCCCCAGCCAGCCCTGCCTGTGGGGAGAGCCCAAGCCAGCATGCCCCGGCCCCTGCCAGGCTCCTTTGACCCCCCCAAAGCGCACGGGACCTGCCGAGCCGCTTGGAGCATCCCGCTGCCCGTGGTACAGGACGCCGGGAGGCTGGAGCCCAGCCCAGAGCCGCTGGCCAGCCTGCGGGGACACCCGGGCAAAGGGCAGGCAGAGGGGTGCGGACACCCCCCTGTCCCCCCCCGTCACACCTCCGACTCCAGGCTGGAGACCCGCCGCCAGGACCCACCAGCACAGGGACTCGTCACCCCACGGGCCACCAGCGGGTCCCTCCTCTCCGTCCCCGCCGCCCGCAGCAAGGCTGGCTCCCCACGCCTCCCGCAGTCTCTGCAGCCGCTGTCCCAGTGCCCGGCCCCCCGGCCGCAGCCCGCTGGCACCCCGGGGTGCTCACGGGGCGGCGGGGACCCCCGCGAGAGGTGCCCCAGGTAGAGGGGCAGGTTGGCATAGGAGTTCATGCAGGCGTATGGCGTGCACGCTGGCACGGTGGCAGTGGCACGAGGGTTGTGCCGGCAAGCCTCCCGGTAGGACGGCAGCCTGACCATGGGCGAGCGCGGTGCCAGCCGGCCGGTGGCCTGGGGGCAGCGGGGGCCACAGCCGTAGCCGGCCTCAGCTTCGGGGAAGAGGTCGGGCACGTTGGCACGCGGGGGCAGGCGGGCAGCACCGCAGCGTCGCAGCCCTGCAGTACGCCGCTTCTCACCCCGCTCCCCGGGCACCCTGGCCGAGTTCGCCCGCCGGCCGGGCTTCTCCTGCTCCATCACGGCAGCCTCCAGCCGGGCCACCTCACCCCCGGCTCTGCAAGTCCTGGTGGCTTTTGGGAAGGCTCCACGAGGGCAAGATGGAGGTGGGAAGGGGCTGCCCACCTCTCGCCTCTTCTCCGCTGCCGAGAGCAGCCGGGGCAGCGTCCCTGAACCCCCGTGTCCCCGGTCCCCCAGGAGCAGGGGGGTGTTCTGCAACCGCTCCCCCCGCCCCGTTGGCTGCTTGTGCTCCCTGTAAATGTCTGGTGGTGGGAGGTCCCTGGGGGATGTGGGGGGCGGGAGGGGAGCCCCAATGTGGTTCCCCACCAGTGCCTGCTCCCCAAAATCCCCCCCTGGGGAGGTCTGCACCAGGAGGTGAGGGAAACCCAGGAGGGCTTCATCCCCCGCACAGCCACCCCGAAACTTCAGGGGGTGGAGGAGGTGGGGGACGTGCTCGTTTGCCCCTCTCCACTTCTCCTCCCCGGGCAGCCGGGAGTCCACAGGGATGGGCTGGGGCATTGGCAGCCCCAGGGGAGCACCCTTGGGAGCGTAGGATCTCCCCAGTCTCTCGGTGGGGGCCGTGCTGTAGGAGGGGGCCCGGTGGGCACCGGTGCTGTTCTGCACCACGAGCTGAGGTGTCCTCAGAGAGAAGGTGGTCTGGAGGCGCTCGCTGTGGCTGCTCCAGTCCTCGATGGTGCGGGTGGCCTGCTCCAGCGAGCCGCCCACGCTGGCTGTTGACACCATCTCCTTGGCTGCCTGCAGCATCTTCAGCACGTTGGCTTGGGCCGAGCTGGCGGTGACGTCGGGCGTGGGCACCCGCCCGGGGCTTGCCAGGGTCTGCACCCCACTGAAGCAGCTGTAGATGCCCTGTGGAGAGAAGGAGGGGGGCCCCCATCATCAGAAGGTCACTGGGGTCCTGCACCACAGAGTCAAGGTGATGCTGCTGAGGCTGAGGTCTGATGTCCCCTCCCCAGCATCCCCAGCACTGCCAGGGTGGGTGACACTATCCTCTGTCACCCCTTTCCCCAGGGACACTAATACAGACATAGCGTCATTCCCAGGGCTGAGCGCTTTCCTCAAAAGCTGGCTTTTCTCCCCAACCAAGAGCTCACATCAGCGCAAACATCTCCAGTCCTTCCTGTGCAGGTTGAAGGGATGATGCCCACCACGCCATGCCCATCCCCATGACACCATGGGAGGACATTTGGGCCCCTCAATAGCCCCCGGCATCATCACTTACCCTGCTGATGGCCAGGAGGAAGTCAAGCTTGTGGGACTTGGGGACGGAGTGACGCAGCTTCCAGTAGACGAGGTGCTCCCAGGCGAAGACCAGCAGGCTCAGGCCCATGGCCACCAGCAGCATGTAGAAAACCCCAGCCATGTTGTCAATGTCCAGCTTGCTGCTCATCACCTCGTTCTTCTCATTCTGACAGATCCCCGACAGCCAAACTGTCTCCAGCTTCTGGGTCTCGCCTGGGGCCAGACACGCACAGCGGTGGGAGGGTGTGAAAATGCCCCCCTGGGCATCATCTCCCCAAGCACAACCCCTGCCCATCCCCACCCCACCATGGCTGGAAGAGGAGAAAGCCACCCCCAACCCCCCGGAGCTGTTATCGGCTCAGTCCTTGCTGCTGCCCTTGACTTGAGCATCCCACCAGTCACTTGTCCTTCTCCAGGGTTCTCTCCTGTCTCTGTCCCTGCCCCATGTGCTAGCCAGCTGTGCTCACTGTCCCCTTCCCAAGCTTCTTGTCCTGACCCTCAGATTTTGTGCACACCCATCTCCAGGAGTTTACAGCCTGCAGGAAGAGGAGGGACCTCAGAGGGAATGACCCCCTGCTTCCCCCCCAGCCCCTAGCTGGAGAGATGCTGCTGGATTTAACGTCCCCTGAAAATATCTGGTGGAGAAGCCCATCGATGGCATCCTGCAAGGAGCTGTGGAGGCTGCACAGGGTCTGGTGACCAAAGCCCTGGGTCCCTGGGTTAATTTGCAGGGCAGGGGAGGGGTGAGGATGGGGACAGGGCTAACAAGAAGGTCTCCTGGGCACCCACCATCTCCCAAGAACTGGAGAAGGGCCAGGTCGATGGCCCGCTTCCAACGCGAGTCCTTCTGCAGGGCGATGCCGTAGCCTGTGGTGGCAAACACCTTCCCGCTGCCAATGGTCACCAGCTTGCAGCCCTCGTCCTTGCCCGCCATGTAGTTGAGCACTGCTGCGTCGTAGATGAAGGCATCCAGCTTCCTGCCTCACCAACAGGAGAGAAGGTGAGGGGGGAGCTGGCAGCCCTTTTTGGGGGGAGCTGTACCTCTTTTGAGGGAGCTCTACCCCTTCCACATAGCTGTAGCCCAACTGGAGGAAGTTGTGTCCTCTTTGGGGGTCTCTGTGCCATCTTGGAGAGCTATAACCCCACCTGGGGGGGAAGCACCCAACCTGATGGGGCTGTGTCCCAGCTGGGGAGCCATACCCCATCTCAGGGGGCTGCATCCCTTTTAGTGGGAGCTGTATGAAGCCGTACCCTCTCTGCAGGTGGTTGTACCTTGTTTGGGGGGGCCTGTACCTCATGCTGGGAAGCCGCACAGAGCCATACCCCACCTGGGAGAGCTGCACCCAGCCTGGGGAGCCTGTATCTCACTTGTGGGGGGGCTGTACCCCAGTTGAGGAAGCCCTACCCCATCTGGGAGGCACTGTACCCCATCCCAGGGAACTGTAGTTCATTTGGGGGGTCCTGTATCCCATTTGGAGGAGCTGTACCCCAGCTCTGGGAACTGTACCCCATTTGGGGGAGCCGTACCCCATTTTGAGGCTGGTGAGGGCATCCTCCACGGAGCGCTGGTTGTACTTCACCATGTGGGTGTGCATGTCAGGGTAGTTGCTGCGGATGTTCCTCTCAGTGCTGCCGTTGGGGACGGTGCCGAAGCGGAAGGGGGGGTACTGCTCCTGCGGCTTCTGAAACTGCAGTGGGGAGCCCCAGGGAGTGGCATCACATGGCGTCCATGTCCCTGCCATGTCCCTACCATGACTCCAGCATGTCCCTAGCTTGTCCCCCCTCCCCACAGCCAGCCCTCCATCCACCCACACATGCCCAGCTGGCTGGCAGTGACACCTGGGGACTTCTCCCCACCCAAAAAAACCTTATGACTTTTCTAGGGATCCCAGCCCAATTGTCAGCCCCACCTTCCTGTCACTCAGCCCTGACACGGTGTCGATGTACTGCTCCTGGATCATGAAGGCGGCCAGGTTGGCAGTGTAGCTGGCGAGGAAGATGACGGCGAAGAAGGCCCAGACCAGCACCATGATCTTACTGGTGGTGCCCTTGGGGTTCTCGATGGGCACCGAGTTGTTGAAGACCAGAGCCCACAGCAGCCACACCGACTTGCCAATGGTGAAGGTGGGACCTCCTGGCCCTGTGGGGACAGGGGGCAGAAGAGACAGCCATCAGCCCAGCTGGAGATGCGTACCCCCCACCACCAAACTCCCACCTCCCCCAACTCACTCTTGCCACTGGTGAGGTTCTGGTTGTAGCCAACGGGGCTGAAATACTCGAACACAAAGACGGTGACAGCCACCACGGTGAGGCACATCACAAACATCATGACCCAGACGGCTGGGCTATAGGGCTCTGCAAGGTGAATGGGACTCCATCAGCCCCCTGGGACAGCCCACAGCCTCCTGGGGACCCCCAGGAGCCCTCCCTGATGGAAGGGACACATCCTCCTGAATATTGCCTGTCCTCAGAGAGGAGACGGGGGTTGGCAGCACCACAGCCAAGCAGATCCACAGGGAATCAGGAGGGAAGGGGAATGCTGCGAGACAGAGGGATGCAGCCTAAACAAAACCAGGCTTTCATCAACGGGGAGATGCTAATAAGGTGCTGCCCATCTCCAGGGTCATCAGCAGGAGGGTTTCCCATGGGATCACGGGTTGTACCCCATGATGGCTCTGGCCACAGGACCGTGCCTGCACTGGGCACAGAACCAGTCCCTGGCCCTGCTCAGCTTCTGGGAGAGCCCCCAGGAGCTGGGGGTGGGCGGTGAGCCCCCGCCTGCCCGGGGTGAGCTGGGACGGGGCGGCGGGAGCAGTGGGGATGCATCTGAGCCCTCAACATGCGGCCGCCAAGGTCCATTTGTCAGCGCATCCTTTGCTGTCAGCGAGGAGAGGCCTCCCCTGATGGGGATGCGGCTCATTAGCGCAGGAGGCAGGAGGCGAGGGGACCGCGGACCCCGGCCCTGCCGAACCAGGGCGGGATGGTCCGTCTGTCCCCGTGGCTGGTGAAGGTGACTCCTGCTCTGGGGAGAAGGCAGGCGCCTCAGTGTGGAGGGAACAGGAGGGGGAAGATGTGCCCAGGCTGGTGATGTCCCACACCCCATGGCATCCCTGGCACCTGCACCCACCCGCACCCTCCCCTCGTGGGAGCCAGGCTCCAGCCAAGCTAGGACACCACCGCTGTGCCCTTGCCGAGAGCCTCGAGCCCTGCTGGAGTTCTCAGGCTGAATTTTGTGATGACCTTGGCCAGTCTCCTCCCCTTCCTGGGCTGCAGCTTTGCTTTTTTAAAACTCATTAACTAAAACTTCTAGCGCTGACAGTTTCCTACACCCGGCTTAACTGCAGGCTCTGGTGACGGTGGCAGAGAAGGGGTCCCCAGAGCAGAGCTCAGAGCTGGCAAATCCCTGCCTTGTCCCACGTCCTGCCTCTTCCACACAAGTAATAAAGAGGCGGAAACCACCGATCCCAGCCTCCATCTCCATAATAAAAGGATTATTCAAGCGAGGGGAGGACGAAGCCACAAAGCTGGCAGCAAAATCTCCTTCCCTTATTACTTAGACTTTTTTTTCTTAAAAGTTATTAAAACCAAATAATATTGCTAATTTGTGTTTGTCAGAAGCATGGGATGAATCTGCAGACAGACAGACAGATGGACACACAGCTCACCCAGGAAGGCAGAGGGGGAGACGGTGCCGTTGCTCCTGGCCACCATGACGCTGATGCCCGTCTCCACAAAGGGGACGGAGAAGTCCACGATCTCAGAGCGCTCCTCGTTGATGGTGAGGGAGCCGATGGCCATGTCTGCACGCTTGTAGTACACCTGGGGAAGGAGTAGATGGTCTTGGGATGAGCAAGTGGATGGGCAGAGGGACCCAGAGGACTTCCCCACGCATTTCCTCATCTCCTGCAGTTCCAACCTTAACTTTTGTCTTTTGGTTTTGTTTTTTTGGTTTTTTTTTTAATATTAGCTTCTTAAATGATCAGTGACAAAACACAACCAGCTGTGCCATCATAAATGTTCAGCTGACTCCCCTCCCTTGTCCATAAGCACCATGATTTGCAATTACACCTCACTGCTCCTCGTGCCAAGCTGTCTTCTGCCCAGGGATGAGTCCCACCGCAGACACCCCCGATCCCATCTCAGCAAGGAAGCCCCAGGCTGGAGCATGCCCACCCCTACCTCACCAATCATGCCATTCCAGACCCCACGGACGATCTTGCCGTGTTTGCCATTGGTCACCAGGTAGAGGTCATAGGAGAACTTCACTGCCTTGGCCAGCTTCTTCAGGATGTCGATGCAGAAGCCCTTACAGCACAGCTTGGTGTAAGGATCCACGAGGCCATCGCCACTGAAACCGCACCAGGAAAAATGGGTTGGTCCAAACAAAGACGCTCTGAGCTACCCCAATGCATCTGGGACACCATGAGCACGGGGAGCGGTGACCAAAATTGCCGAGCTCCATCCTTGCTGCTCACCTCTGGGAGGAGTTGGTTTGCTTGCGGCAGGGCACAGTGTTGCGCACGCAGACCCCGGTGCTGGGGTCTGTGTTCTCCACGATGACAAAGGGTCTCTCCTCCAGTGTGGCCACCGTCAGGTGGCGGTTATCAGCCACAGGCTGCAGGAAGGAGCCGTAGCGGGGCCACACGGGGTACTTCATGTGGATGATGCCTTTCTCCCACTTGCCCACCTGCCCCCAAGGGAGAGTGCACTGTCACCCCAGCGAGGAACTCTGGGGGTCACATGGGGTCCCATGTTCATCCTCCCCATGCCTTTGGGGCTCATTTTTCCCAGAGCATCATTAGGCTGGAGCTCAGCCATGGTGAGCCCCATCTCAGCGTTCCCTTCCCCATGCACCCACTAATCACGGGGCAAGGTGTTTCCTCCAGGACCCCAAGCACTGGGCTTGACTGTTCACAAACCTAGCCAAACTTCACCCAAAGTGCTTTTAAACTGGAAATAAAACCCCTCCATGCAGCTCATTTCAGGTCTGAGTGTTTGGCTGCTGTTCCCCAGAGGTGGACAGCTGCATTTTTGCCTCTTTTGGAACTTTTCAGTCAAATTGCAGGGAAAAAAACCCAGTTCTTGGCAGAGCTTTGGTGCCTGGCATCACCGTGAAGACCCACCACACCACCATGGGTACCTTTGGCACCAGCCATGGGTTTTGCATGGGACAGCCTGCCCCAAGGTGGGACCCCAGCCTGTGCATGGCACCAGGCTCATCCTACCCAGCCACCTCCCCAGCATGCCTGTCCCTGGGCAGGGGGGTGGTCCGGGGGTCCTACCATCTCCCAGAGCCGGTGCTGGTTGAGCGAGATCACCACCATGGTGGGCCTGACCAGGTAGCCGCCTTCATTGAAGGAGAAGTCCCTGTGCTCCCACGTCACATTGAGGAGGTGCCTGATAGGACACAGCGCCTGTGAGCCCCTGGCCATGCAGCCCAGCCCCCCTCCTCCTCCTCTGGCTCCAGTCAGGCTGCTGCGCGTCCCATGGAGCGACATGGGGCTGAGACCTGGGGACCAGGTTTAGCCCCTACACAAGGGGCAGAGGGAAGCTGGAGAAATCCCT
The DNA here is from genome assembly GCA_013397275.1 of Burhinus bistriatus. Lineage (NCBI taxonomy): Eukaryota > Metazoa > Chordata > Aves > Charadriiformes > Burhinidae > Burhinus > Burhinus bistriatus. The sequence continues at coordinate 168,175 of VYXH01000943.1, read as the reverse complement.
GCCAGGAAGGGGGCAGCGAGGATGGCAAGGTGGGGGATGCACAGATTGCCACTGCAGCCCCAAGGTGCCACATCTGCACTGCAAAGCAGAGCTGTGAA
>VYXH01000943.1:141646-158677 GCA_013397275.1 Burhinus bistriatus | reverse complement strand
ACGGGGCAGGGCAGCCCCAGGGTCCCCATCGGTCACGGGGAGGGGGGGGGGTGACACGGAGCAAAGCCCCCGCAGGCAGCAGCATCCTCCAGCTGTCGCCAGGACCAGTATTAAAGCATCAGATGATCCAGCAGCACTGGTTTAGAGCAAGCCAGACTGGGGGGGGCAGAGGGGGGAGATCCAGCAAAGGAAGAGGGAAGATGGGCAGGGACCCTGCTGGGATCCCCTTGCCCCCAGCTGGGTGCCCAGTCTGCCCCAAAACCAGCCCGTGCTCTGCAGCAGCTGGGCTGCGGGCAGAGGGACCACGGCTCCCAGCAGGGCCTGGCAGGGGCTAGAGCCCAATTCAGGCTCTGCCACGGGGGCAGCTGCTCCAAAACCACCCCGTGCCCCGGCTCAGAGCCACCAAAATGCCGAGCATCACCCTGAGAGCATCTGCCCGTCTCCACTGGTGCGGGGTGCCAGCAGCACCTGTGCCCAGGAGTTGCCCTCCAGCCTTCCCCAGGTGCAGATGCCCGGCTAGGGGACATGGCCACCCAAAAGCAAGTCATTCAGGGCTATTGGGTGGCTGCCACCCAGCCTGGCACTGCAGCCACCTGCAACACCATCCTTGCGGCTGCTGGGGCCTGGAAAGGCTGTTTCCCAAGAGGTTTCAACCTGCCTAAAATCCTGCTGCCTGCAGTTAGCCATGAGCTGCCTCCCCACACCATTGTCCCCTGTCCCTGAGGCAGCCAGGCCACCTGCTGCCTGGGTGCTGTGGATGGCCTCGGGGTACCTCGGGTTTGCAAGAGATGCCAAAAAATGGAGGAAAGGGAAAAATGCATTTTGGGCTTCATTTCAACGGCTGTAAAAGCAGCACCCACTCTCTCCGCAGGAGAGCTCTGGAGGCTCAGGGCGATGGGGGACGCGGGACCTTGCACCCTTCTCTTGGCTACCTGCTGGCCACATTCTGCTCCCCCAGCCTCAGGCAGCCCCAGCTGCCCACTGCTGCCTGATTCTGGCAGCACTGCCTCTCTCTTGCCCAAGGAGAGGAGACTTAAGGGTTAGCAACAGGTCGTTGCTGCCTCAAATCCTTTTCCCAGGACCACAAAAGGCTGGCTCTTGGGTTTAACTGCTGAGAGGCTGCATTTAACCCTTTCTGTCACCTTCATGGTCAGATGTGAGCAGGCCTGGGGGACCAGCTTTCTGGGGACCTGGTCCCTTGGGGCTGGCACAGAAAACCTAATCTGCTCCTGTGCCCTTAGTGCCCCTCCCGGCAGCTCGGGGGCCTCATTTACCCCCCCCAGGACTGGCTGCTCCCTGGGCTGGACCCCTCGGAGGGTCTTGGCTCACACCTATTTCAGCCCCAGTGATGTCTCCCAGCAGAGCTGCCAGCATGCAGGCAGGATGAGGGGGGCAACAGCAACACCTCTCACCGCTCCCCTCCCCAGGCAATACCTGGCTTCCCCATCACACCCGTCATCCTCCAGCATCTCCATCCCAGGGGACATTTAACCCCCATCACAGCCCAAACCCCACACATGGGACAGCCAGACAAACCCAGGTCTGGCACACAGCTGGAGGGTGTCTGCAGTGGGGACAAGCAGCAGAGGGCAAGGACCGGTGGTGACACACGTGCCGGGCCCATCCCAGCCACGTCTCCTCTCTCTTGGGAGTCAAACCCTGCTAAAGCCCTGGCCAGTGGCTCGCAGCTCAGGCTGCAGAGCGAGTGGCTGCACTAAGAGCTCACCTTCGGGTTTTCAGTTTTCCTGCCAAAGTCCTTCAGTGTCTCAAAAAATAAAACCCACAACATTTTTCCTGGGGGAAAATGTGGCGATTCCCCGAATCCAACCCGCTGCTGGGTCTGGGCCACCACGTCAAGATGCAGCTTATGGGAGTTGGTCTGCAATCATCAAAATACCTTATTTGTGCATTTAAACAACAAAAGTCCTTTCTATAGTCAAAAAGTGTGCCCTGATGGCTACAAAAGTCCGAGTTGAAACAGAAGCACCAACAGCACCCCAAGATGAAGCCCACAACCCCAGGAGGGGCAGCTGGACTTTTCCTCCTGGTTGGAAACCTGACTTCCCCAGCCCCTTGGTGCCACCCTCTCCAGGGATGCTGTGACCTCTTTGCCCAACTTTCTGGGCTGTGTGGGGATAACACAGGCATGAAACTGCCTTCCCCCTCCTTCATCCTCCTCCTTCACACTGCTGGGGTGGTACCCCGGCACGGGACCCTTGGCATCCCAGCAGGTCCCTCACCCACAGTGCAGCCCCAACAAGAGGGAGCTCAGCCAGCTTCTCCATCGCCCTGTTACCTTTCCCCGGCGTCTCTTCTTGCAGGAGGCTCTGAAAGCAGGTTGATAAATGTGAGGTGCCACGCTCCGACCACTCCCCATGTGCAGCCACCTCCTGCAGCAAAGAGGCTGCCGGCAGCCGGGCCAGGAGAGCAAGGAGGATACATGAGGACCGTGTTGGGAGGCCGATGTTTGTCCAGCTTTGCACTAAGCCGTCCAGGCCAGTGCTGGTGTTGGAGAAGTGCCTTGGGATCCACGCAGGCTCCTTCCACGCCATCACAACCCCACTGGCATCTCACATCCCAAGCTGGGGTCAAGCCCTGCACAGGGCATCCTACCCCCAGCCCCATCTGTTCTGGCCCCCCAAGCCCTGGCAGAGTCAATTGGAGCCCATCAACTCCCAGCATAAACCTGCACCCAAGCCCCCACCCACGGCATCCACCCCCAAGGCGCACTCACAGCCAGGGCAGCATCACACAGCTCGAGCCAGCATCTTTGAGATCTCCAGTTCTGCGCGGCAAGCCTCTACCGTCAGCCTCCTATTTGTAGGAGAAACTTGGCCAAAGGTTTTTAACCTGAGTCCATCCTAAACCAGGACTTTGGGAAGGAGAGGACCTGGGTCTGTGCACTGCCAGCACAAAGCCAGAGTTGGCCCTGGAAGGGCAGGGTTGGAGGGCTGCCTGTATCCCACTCACAGCATCCGATGTCGGACAGGGCAAACACAGCACCATACCCCAGGTGTCTCTGCCAGAGCTGAGTCTTGCAGGTGACACTTGTGACACAGGCCAGAGAATTAGCGCTGGACCTGCACCCATCCTGGACCCGCACCCATCCCGGACCCTCCTGTTGGCTGCCCAACCCCCCTTCCCCAGAAGTCTGGCCAAAACATCAGGTCTGAGCCCAGCCGCTTCTACACCCAAGCACCCACCTCACCCTGTCCCTCTGGGTCTCATTTAACAAGCAAATATGGGTGAAGATCACCTTTCTTCTGCGGTGCTGCCTTCCCGTGGTGGCTCCCAGGGCCATCGCCCCGGCACCATCCCCATCCTCCCCTGTCTGCTCCATCCCATAAGGGTATTCAGGGCTTCGGTGCTTGAATAACCACACAGAGCTGGCCGGTATCGTGGATCCCAGCAGTGATAAAAGCGACTGAGGAAGAAAGCAGAGCAAGGAGAAAGATGGGAGAGAGACCATGGGGACGGTGCTGTGCATGCACGGTACGGATCCGGCACAGCTCCGCTCCGCTGCCACCGCATCCTACCCTCACTGTAATTAAGGGAGCTAAAATAAACAAGGGATGGTTTCATCCCTGCAGGGATAATTCCTCCTCCCGGGGTGGCGTGTGCCTGCAGGGCTGCCCCCGGAGGTTGGGGATGAGGCAGCCAAAGTCAGCAGGTTGGAAATGGAAATTTCCCAGGAAGGGAGGAAATCGCTTCTTTCTGGGGCGTAACCAGCCCTCGCCCTCCAACAACTTTATTTGCTGCTGTCGTATCCCTAAATAACTCCTTGAAGCAGCTGTTGGGAGTTTACATCTCCTTCACCTCTGCTCCCCTCGCAGCCTCTGGAAATGGGCTCCTGCAGCCCCCATATCCAAAGCAATTCACCCCAAGCAAAGGGAAAAGCTCCAGCCCTGTGCAGCCATCCTGCAGCCGCTGCGGGGCCCCCTGTGGCACTGCTGCCTGCCCCAGCACAGCCCTCCGACCACGGGCAAGACTTCGGGGAGTGCAGAACCCCGGGAAGGTTGGGTCTTTAAGGCTGGGAGTGGAAACCTTGAGCCGCTGGTGGGTCCCGAGCCAAGGATGCGCTTGGGGTCCTTTTGGAGAAGGGATGATGTTGTGCCAAGAGGGAAGCGGTTCCCTGGGTGCAGTGGGGCTGGCAACCCATTCCAGTGACCCAGAGGTTGGTACCCCAATCCCAGCCTGTTTGGCATCCCTGCCCAGGGCTGGGGATGGATTGGGAGAGATGAGCACACGAGGTATGAGATGTACCCGGGAGGGCAAGTGGCGAGGGGAGGGTACATGCAGGGGCCGATGCTTGTGCTTAGCCAAAGCGCTGAAGTCAGCACTCTCCGGAGCCATCTGTTCCCAGCGAAGCCCCGGCGCAGACGGACTCGCCCAGGCTCCCAGCAGCGGATGCCGCAATTCGGTGATTCATGCGGCGAGGGGCTGGGGACGGCGTAAAGCCGGACACCGCCTCTGCGGCCGCACTAACTCCAAGGATGGGGCTGGAAAATGATATATTAGCCACGCTGCTGCAAAGCTTTTTCAGTCGTTTTTCTGATTGTGCGAGCTGGCTTTTAAATGGCAGCACAGCTCGTCACTGCCGGGCTAGAGACCTGACTCAAGCTGGTTTTCCCCTTATTCCAGAGCACAGGTAACCTCCCGCTTCACGGGCTCTAAACGCTCATTTGAAAAGGCCAAGTTCAGCAAGCAACCTATTAGCAAAGCCAGCGAGAGCCTCTGCACTTGTCTCCCAGGTGTAACGGCAAAATGCAGCATCAACAGGAGCTTCCAGAGTGTCTCAGACCTGTTTCTTCCCTGGATTACTCCAAGCTGCCCGGCAGCCCACGCAAGGCAGGAGCCCCAGGGCAGAGCAGAGCTAACCTGCACAGCTCTACAGACCGGGGAAACTGAGGCACAGCAGCACGAAGCAGCAGCAGGAGGTCACAAAGACCCAACTGTACAGCATTGACTCTGTGCGATCACCCCACACCGTGACGGGCTCTCTCTGCTCCGTACCCAGCCCGGCCACCTTTCGGCACACAGGACACCAAGGAAAACTGCGGGAAGGGAACTGTGCAGCCTTGCCCGCCTGGTCTCGAGGCCATCCCTCACCAGATGCTGATCTCCACCAGCTTTGTGCAGTCTCATTAAAGCTAAGCCGAGCCATAACTCATCGGAGCAGGGAAGACCACATTAAGAGCTGGCAGCGACGACTTTCAGCTTTTCAGGCCTCCTTCCAACAGCAGAGCAGTGTCGCTCACAGCATTGCCTTGCCGGCTCCTTACCCGCTGCGGAAAATGGCTTTGGAGTGGCTCCTCCGGCCTCTCGGGAGAGCGGAGGGCGAGGGGGTGGCTGCCCAGCGAGGCTGCCCCCCCGGCCCCTTGGACCACTGGTGGTGGGGACGTACCTGGAGCAAAGACGAGGTTAATCATGCCCAAAAGCAGCACCTGAACGTGAACGGGACCCTGCGAGGAGCCCTCAGCCTGCCCAGAGCCCAGGCAGGCGGCTGGGGCTTTGTGGGCAGCAAGAGACCCGGGTCACCCTCCCACCCCCGGGGGTGCCAGGTCACCCCTCCATCCTCACTCAGCCCCTCTCTGCTCCCCGTTACCGGCCTCCCAGCGCCACCTAACGACACGGCGACCGGGGATAAGGACCTTCACGGGGAAGCCGGACACATCCCGGTCCCCATAGAGAAGGACGGAGAGCACCAACAGCATTGGGAAGGCAGGAGGCAGCGGGACACCTGGATGGGGCTTGGGGACGCAGGCAGCAGAGGAAGGGGGAGCTGGAGGTATCGAATAAGGATTCACATAATTGTAACGATCCTTCCTCCGCCCATGAGGCTCAGTCCTCCATCCCTGCCCTTCGCTGACCTTGATCATCCCGTGGCTTTCCCGCAGCCCGGCATTAACCCCAGGGCCTCGGCCAAGTTCTGGGTTAAGCAAGGACACCGGGCTCAGCAAAGACAGACGCTCCCCTTAATCTGTTGTCACAGCCCAAAAACCACCCTGAAGCATCACTGGTTTGGGAACAGCCCTTTGCCGTGCTCAGCGCAAGCACCGTGGCCTTATCACGGCTACAAAAGCACCCAGACATCAACATTCAAGGTGATGTAGAAGAAAACCCCAGGGAAGAGCCAGCCCATCGCTTCCCGATACCTGCAGATTTGATGCAGCCACAACAACAACTCCTTCACCGTCACATTTCTGGCTGGGCTATCTACAAAAACGGCTGCTCCCCGCCCTGAGCGCAACCCCCTCGCCTCCACACCCTCCTTTCCAAAGCGCTTATTCGCCTCCGAACCCAGAGCTGATGTAATCTGCCGCTCAAGAATTCAGCATTAGGTCTGCATCAGCCTTGAGACGTAACAAGAGCCACATTGCACAAGCAGCTGTTCGACAAAAGCTTTATTGCTCGTTTGCGTACGAGTTCCCAGTATCACATTTCCTGAGTTTCTTAATGAGCTCGCAAATGAGATTTAAATAGAAAAGGAAGGGGGGAAAAAAGAAGAAAAAAAAAAAAAAAGGAAAAAAAATAAAGAGAGAGAAACCAGAGATCTTCCTTCCCTAAGGTTAGACCAGAGATGGGGTGGGAGTACAGCACCTGGTGGGCAAACCCTCTACCATGGGAGAGGACTCGGCAGAGGTAACGGTTCAGCGTGGACCTGAGACAAACTCCCGCCGGCTGCCCTGGCTCAGTTTACCCTCTGCCTCCATCACGGAGCCTAATTTGTTTCTAACACACAGCCACCAGCAATTGCCATTGTCACCGTTTACACAGGTCAGAGAAGAGCGGCTGCAATCCTGCAGCGCTCCCGCAGGGAATGCGGGGGTCAGGGACAGTGTGGGTGGCAGGATGGCCAGGGGAGGGGGCGATGCTGACGTGGCCCCTGCACCACGGATAAAGAGGAGATTATGGCTCACATCTTGTAATCTGGCTTAAAACCTGACACCGTCACCGTAGTCAATTTGGACTAAGAGAAGCATTTAATAAGCTTCAAAACACACAGGCCAAAAAAAAAAAATCCACTCCCAAACCCACCAGTGAATGAAACAGAAGGGCTCAAGGCATTGCTTGCACCAGTCAGCGCTGGCAGGTACCAAGGAACACAGGATCCCTCATGATCCTGAGCAAGGCAATTACACGCCCGTTATCCCAATCCACCCCACGAGTCAGAACCCAGGCTCTGCCAGGGTTTAATCGTGGGAGGCAGAAAGCAAATTAACGCCCTTGTCTGTTTAGAGCTCACAACGAGCGGAGAGCAAACGGTCCAGGGACGAGAGGAGCTGCCTTGCCTTGGGACACGTTGCAGGAGCCGCGGTGCTCGGCTGGCTGCTCCAGGATTAAGGCAGTCACAGACAAAGAAGCCAGACTCAAGCAGCAGGTCCAATTTGGCTTCCCTAGAAGGGTTTATTTAAAAAACAATTATTATTAAAAGAAGCCTGCTCGGGCACGAATGACAAGGCAATGAAGCCATTGGGCTTGAGGCTTAAAGGGGAGGCAGCAAGACGCAGGGAAGTTTCTCTTTGCAACTTGCCATGGGGGAAAGCGTCTGGCCAGGACTCCTGCGAGCGAGGTGCACATCTTCCCTCACCTGCGCCAGCCAATTTGTTAATGCTCGAAGGACCCAAATGACAAGAATCTCCCCCAGGAGTGGCAGTCAGCTGCAGAGATGCAAGGCCAGCCAGCAGCCTCAGAAGTTTTCAGACGTTCACTTTGAGAACCCAGAGTTCATCGTAACTAGAGAGGCTCAAGCGTCACACACCTCTCCAGAGCGGCCACCAGCCCCGGGCACAAGCCCTGTGCTCCCAGGCCCTGCCTGTAACCTGCTGGTATTGCCTCAGGACGGTACCAGGTGGGCCAGCGTCACGTTCCCATCGCTGCTGCTTTAGTGACCGATCAGTCGCAGCATCTCCTGAGGATCCACTATCTTCTCTCGGGGTTTACCAGCAGCTTTGCCTCTTGCCACTTCAGCAGCATCTATCTTCTCCCAGTCTGAGAAGGAAACAGGACGGACCCCTGGGGTGACAGCGAGAGACGGGAGAGAGAACTTAACCCAGTAAAAATGAGTTCAGCCTCACCTCCCCGTTAGCAGGGATCTGATGTGCCAGCAAATCCTGCCCTTTTCCGACACGGCATCAGGCTTCAGCTTCACAAAGGAATAATAATTTCTAACACAGCAAAGAGAGGGATGGCAGGTTCCAGTCGACTCTGATCAGTCAGACCTTTGCAAGCCGTAACAACAGCAAGCCTGGCATCACCCTGGGGGACAAAACACTTCCAGTTCACTGTTAAACCTCAGACAGTTAAGAGGCAAAACACACACACTTTAATGGAATGCCTTTAAACACAGCAACAGCAAATTACTCTCTCGGGCATTTTAATCTTTCCCCCAACTTGCCCAGAAGGATTGCAAGGAAAAACCACTCAAGAGCAATAGCTCACTGTCTAGGCAGCTGACAGTGGCATTTTACCCAAGGTCCGTGTTGCTTTTAATGGCCTTTCCCTGAAAGTGGTCATTAAGCTTAGCAATGACACCGAGTTTGAGGGAATTCGAGTCCTGCTCTCCCTGGGCTTTGGAGCAATGGAACAGCAGCACAACACATTGCCATGGGGTCAGACTCTGCTTCCAGAAGTGGCTCGCAGGACTCGCTGCCCCGGGATACCCAGATCCAGGAGGAGTTTGGCTGCACCATACCTTCTCACTGGCTGCTACAGTGGCTCACACTCGCACCCCCCAACTGACCTCGGCTGCGCAGGATGCTCTCCACGGCCCCAAAGCCTTCTCTGGAGGTGGACACGTCCAGCACGCCCACCTGGAGATCCTCCAACACAGACTGGGCAGTGTCAAAGCTGTCGTTCATGGTGGTGATGATCACACCCGTGGGTCCTCTCTTCACCCACCCGCTGCAGTACAGACCTGCACCGGCACACACAGCAGCCAGGCTCAGTCCAGCATGTGGCCGTGGACCCTCCTGGCTGCAAGTCCTTGCTCTGTCCCTGGCTGTCACGTCAAGCTGCAGGCAGTGGAAGAACCCACCCCTGCGGTGGGAACGGAGTGCAGCCCTTCGATGGTGCTGTCACAGGAATTTGTGTACCTGCAGATCGGCACTAAACAGCCGGACCAGCTGTATTGCTTCAGTAAGAGGCTCCAAGGCCCAGTAAAGCCACCATAACCTTCAGCACCGTTTGCTGCAAGACCAGACACCCCTAACGCCAGCTGGGGACAGGCCAGGTCTTACTGCCTGACAGAAGCAGCTCGTTTCCTCAGTTTCTACTCCGACTGAGGTGTACGACTGCCTTGTATCGGTGCCTTTGGTGAACAGAGCTTCCCAGCCCAAAGCCCCCAACCCACCAGCTGTGCTCAACACACGTGCCAGGCATATCCCTGCGGATACAGACCTGGGACACCATCCACTCTGCCTGAGCTGTTGGGGATAATGCCGCGCTGGGTGTCGAAGGGTACCGCCGGGTCCAGGGGCAGGCTCCGGTAGCCAATGCTGCTGAGCACCAGCCCGCACTCCAGCTCCTCCACATCTCCAGTGGGGATGGCTTTGGCAGAGTCACCCGAACCCTGAGAGAGGAAGAGGCTGCTGACCGCCAGACAGTCACCAGATGCAGAGCAGCAGCCTCCTCTAGTCCCCTTTGGCATCCTTGATCCCTGGGTATTTCCTAAAGGCCCTTCTGCAGCAGCACGGAAAGAGCTCCCTTTAGACGGGGAAAGGCTCTTTGTCAGCGATACCAGCTTCTCCGAGAGCCTGCCAGCGGCCACTCCAACCAGCCAGGGAACACAAAGCTGTCTTTGGAGAGATTCCCAAGGGCTGCAGGGCATCCTGCTCCATCCCTGCAGCCCTGCTAGGGCCACACCAGCTCCCTCCACGAGTCCATACCTCCAGGCGGGTCAAGGCCATGCGGACACCCCTCGCCCGCTTCCCATCAGCGGTGGGCAGCACTTCCTGAGGGCTGCGCTGGAATTTCAGCTCCCACTCCCGGGGGGCTCCTGCCTGCGCTGCCGCTGCCTGTGCCTCCATCATCTTCTCCCCAGGCTTCTCCAGGGCTGTTTTGATCATCAGCTCAGTCAGTCGCTTCCTGGGCCTGGGGGCATCTGGGAAGAAAGAGAGAGCTTCAGGACAGGAACCACAGCAAAAGCCCCTCAGGACACGGCATGGAGCTGAGACTATGTCAAGGCAGTTTCAGTGGTATGTGAGTGTCCATTTGGAGTTTGTCATGCCGATGGGAGTCCGACGCCATTGAGATGACAAACTGCAAGTCAAAGTGACCAGGAGAGCTCCTGAGACTTGAGGCCAGTGGGACACACAAATCAAAGCCTGCGATTTTGCTGTCTTGCTGGTGCTCGGAGGCAGCAGCCCATGGAGAAGAGCAAGTCTCTGGACACCCTTGAGCTCGGTGTTTTCTTTTTAGCTCTGCAGGAAGCTCTTAAATCAACAGCCTTGGGATCTCTCCTGCAAGGTTCCCCCATCCCTCCCAAACCTCCTGCCCTCATCGCTCAGGGTGTAAGCATCACTCCTAAGCAGCAAACTGGCCGCACAAACGGAGAAACAGTCTGTTCCCTTGTCTTCGCAGCCTCCTAGCACTCTGAGGACAAGCCACACCACAGCCACCTGGCTTTCACACACCATGCATTAAGGACAGGGCAAGTTTCTCTGATGCATATCCTGAGCATCTCGAGATCACTCCTGGATGCTCGTCTGTCAAGGTGAGTCCCTGTCTGGAGGAGCATGGCACACTTCCCTCACCTTTAACAGCATTTTCGAGGCCTGTGAAGTCAGCGGGGTTCAGGACAGGCCTGGCACCAGGCAGGTTTATCATCTCCCGCAGCTCCTGGGAATTGCAGGCAGGAAGATGTTACCTCCAGCACATCCATCCAACAGCCCCAGGCCCCCTTCCCCAGCAGTCCAGACTAGGAGCCAGCAAATAGGGTGCAGGAAGGAGGACGTCTGGGTTCCTCATCCATCCCTAGCCCACCTCTCCGTGCCAGGGATGTGCAGCCTGGGGCTCAACGCTGGGAAACACAGCTGCCCTCCAGCACCCCCAGCCTTACCTTGATTGTGAAAGCAACTTGGAGAGGTCCCCTCCTCCCAACCAGCCAGACGCGCTTCACCTTGCTGCAGGCAAGAGCTGCCAGGGAGCCATCAGTGATGTCTGTCTTCTGCAAGACAGAGACAGGAGAGTGGGACGAGGGCAGATCTGGAGGGAGCTGGGGGGAAGGCACAGCCTCTGAAGGTGAAAAATCAGCAGAAAAGCAAGCTGTGCATGCAGAGAGCCTGGGCGAGGATGGAAAACAAGTCATCTCCCTTTGCACAAAGCTATTTGCACAGCTGGTCCCTCATCACTGAATGTACTTTCCGAGGCCATAATGCACTAGAGGTAACGAGCCAGCACCCCGTGAGATTGCCTCAGGGGACCCATCCAAGCAGGTTAACCTTGGGGCTAATGCAGCAAACCTTTCCGGTGACCTCAGTTTTAGGGTGCCTTCAGATGCTGTTGGGTGACTTTCCAGCTCAGGATATACAGGCATTTAGGTGAAACCCACTGCAAACCACAGCTCAAATCACTGCCTGCCCACCCCAGGCAGCTCCAAGCACAACCCCAAGCATCGCCAGGGCTCGACCGATGGTTGGCATCTTGCAGCAACCCCATGCTCTGTTTCAATCGTGTGCATGTATCTAGATCACAAGAAGATCTTTTCCAGAGACGACATGATGGGAGAGACACGGGGCAACTAGGATAAACCATTCCAGACCACTATTCTTAACAGGAAACTGCCTGCACACCCCGGCATTTATTTCCAGTGTCATGTCCTTCACCGCACTGCTTCCCAGCTGGCTTTAGCCACTGGTTGGCAGCGTCTCCAACTTTTGTGTTGTTTTTTTTTTTTATTTTTAAATTTAATTTAGATATTAATACAGGAAGTTGTTCCACAGCTGTAACAAACATCGTGGCAGTTCTCCAGGAAGGAGAGCCTTTGCTGCCAACATCTGGGGCAGCAGTCGTACAGAGCAGCTGGTGCACACCAGCTCCCAGCTGTCTATAGGGGAGCACGGCAGTGGGAGGAGAGGTCCACCAGCTTGGATCAGCCACCAGTGTGCCCACTGCTACCAGCAGGAAACAGGCTGCTGCCCTCAGCTGCACTAGGAAAAAAAAAAAAAAAAAAAAAAATCAATCCCAACAGGAGAAGCTTCTAGTTTGGTGGGGGGAAAGGGTCAGCAGCTCCTCCTTTGCTTCTCATAGGAAAGGAAGGGATAAAGCTCAATTGCCAACATTTTAGGTACCAGCAGAGCAAAGCCGAGAGCTCTGCAGCGTTACTCAAGGCACATCTGCAGCTGTGGATCACTCCCTATGGGCTGTGAATCCATTGGGTGCACCCAAGGGGCAACAGCCTTCCCTGGGGAAAAATCCTAAAGACAGCAGAGTCTGAGGTTTTGCTGAGATGGCTGAGAACCAGCACCCACCCAGCGTGGAGTGAATTTGGGCCGCAGGCTGCCTGTGCAGCATGGAGCACTCCCGTGACTCACCCTGAGGAGATCCAGCGGGGACAGGAGGATCCGGGCAATATCCAGCGCCACATTGCCGTGACCCAGAATCAGCGCCGTCTCACAGCTCAGGTCGGGCTTCAGCTGTGGGAAGAGAAAGACCCGTGCGTGAGTGAATCCAATCGGCCTCCATGATGTTCAACGCCTCGGACCTGCTCCCACCAACCCAATTCCCTTCCACCCCTCTTTTCCCCCAAAAAAGGTGACGCAGATGGGGAAACTCCACACCAGCCTCCTCCCCAAGCAGACACAGCAACACAGCCGCTCCAGGCACCCCAGCCGATCCCTCTCCCCCTCTTCCTGCAATTACATCTCTGGGAGCAGGAGCTGTTTTGGCCAAAAAACCTCCTCAGGCCAAAGCAGAGCATCACCCCCCCAGGTTCCCATCTGGCCTGGCCAAAACGTGTTGCCAACCTACAGAGCCAGCTAATCCGCTCTCACTGATGTGCAAATTGTTCACATTTCTACCATCTAAGAAGGATTTAACGTGGTGCTTGCTAATCTTTTCCAATTGCGGGCCTTTCAGGACTTAATCTGGAGCTGAATGCCTGCTTTGGATGCAGGACAGGGAGGAAGGGCAGGGAAACACACAGCTGTACTCACATGCCGGTTCTCGGGCAGCCCGTTGTACCAGCCCACGAATGCTCGGGCCGAATAAACGCCGGAGAGGTTCTCCCCTGGGATCCCCAGGACCCGGTTATCTTCAGCACCGTAACTCTGAGGAGCAAGCAGACATGGCCAGAGATGTCACCGTGCGCAGGGTTTGAGACCAAAACAAATCTCCCAGCTGCTGCCAGGGACCCTGCACGGTTGCCAACCCTTCCCGAGGGCCGGGATACTCAACGGAGGGGCTGAACACAACCTGAGCACAGGGGCTTCATCCACCCCGTCCCCCTGGGCTCCAGAGCCAGACTTGACCTCCTTGGGCCAAGGCAGAGCACGACAAGCTGAGGACTGAACAGGAGGGACAAATCCATGTCAGGGTGGAATAGGTATTGGCCATCACAGGGCAGAGGTTCCTCACCCACTGCCCCCTGCAGCAGGGTTTCAGAGACCTGCATTTGATGCCATGCTCTAGCACATGCTCCCCGCAAGGCTTCGGATAAGCCTCGTAGCATCTGAGCTGTCCTGAGGCTGGGGAGAGTTTACCACGATAACAAGGCACTCAGAAAGACCTCACGCAAACCCTCTTCCTGAGATCCCAGTGGAGAGTAACCCTGCAGATCTTCCCCGCAACTTCTGGGGAGCTAAGGCAGCCCTGGCTCCGAGGCATGGTACCCACCAGCACCACGGCGTGGTAAGCCTGCTGCAGCTCTGCCACCGTGACGTCCCTCCCCACGGTGACGTTTCCATAGTAGGCACAGCGCTCCGAGTGCGCCGTCTGAGTGAAGGCGTTGATCACGTTCTGTCAAGATCAAACAAGCAGCAGGGAGTTACGTCTGAGCCACAGCCAGGGCCAAGGCCTGCTGCTGACAGGAGGTCCCTGTTCCTGTCTACCCCATCCTTGAGATGCTCCTGCCCCTCTCAGAGTCAGTTATTCTGAGATTCTTATCTAACAGAGGCAGATAATTCACAGGGAGATAAGCACAGCTGTGACTTGGCACTCTTTCCATCACCATTTGTGGAAAGGAAAATCCATCTTTTGCACCCGCCTGGGGAGGACAGGACCCTTTCAATACCTTGAGCCCTTCCAAGTAAACCCTGCTGTAGGAGAAAACCCCTTCCCAAAGGTAAGGCTTGCAAGGGAGTCCCACCAAACAACCCCTTCCATCAAGCGTGCTGCCTGCCAGACCCCCTCTGCCAGCCTCTCATCTCAACCCTTCCTGAAACCCACTTCATCAAGAGAGGACGCAGGGCAGGACGGCACCTAAAGCCTTTTCTTCTGAGCTATCGGGGCTACACAGCAAAACAATCACTTCTTCCCCTGCAGCTCCAGCCGGACTCATCCTGGTAACAGGATGGATACCACTGTACTGCGGATGCTGCCCCAAAACCACATTCATTGTATCAACTCCTCATCTCTCAGCTCAAAGGGATTTTTGGTCCGATGATCTCCAGGGATTAGACGAAACCGCCGCAAGATATTGCTGTGTCTGGATCTCTTGTGTCCTACCACTCCAACCACCTCCACCCCAGCTCAGACACAGCAGATACCGCTGGGTACAACTCATGTCCACTGTGAGGCAAAGGAAAATGGTCGATTTCAAAGAGCTCCTTGGTTTAACTTCTCCTTGCCCAGGTGTGCATCTACAGCCCAACTCCATCACCCCCAACAGCAGATCTGTGTGTTCCCAGGCACCCAGAACAGGTACGGACTGAGCAGAGACAAAGAGCAACTGCAGCAAGCAGGCAAGATCCTGCCAGCATAAAGTTTCCCAGTACGAATAAACCCGCCTGTGCTCCTTGGTCTTGCTTTAGGCCAGGCTGACCAGCACCAGGAGCAGCACTTCCCCTCACAAGCCCCAGAGCCCTAACGCCAGACATCCCATACCACCCGTCGGCGGCCGTGCTAAGTCTCAGCACAGACAAGGAGGAGATTTGGACCTCTCCAGTGTGACAGCTCCACACCACAGCGAGCCTTGAGGCACCACGAAGGATGGCGACTGCCTCGCCTGCATCTACCCCCATCATCACGTTCAACCGCACGGGTGAGGGGAGGAAACCAGCACCAACCTTCACTTCGGGGTGGTCTGGGGCCACCCCAAAACGGACGAGCCCGAAGGGAACAGGCAGCTTCTCATAGATGTCCACTCGGGCCCCGCCGTGATGCTGCAGAAGGAAGTCACAGTTAAGGGATGAGGACAGAAAGGCCACGTGAGCCCAGCAGCTCAGGAGGGGCACGCATCGCTTGCCTGCTGCTGGGGGAAATACGGGGCAGGAGGGGAGGGTTGCATCTAGATCCTTAAGTCAGAAACAGCCTCTTCCAGACTCTTCCATGCTGTACCTGTTACTGCCAGCTCAGATCACAGGGCGTAGCAGAGAATGTGACCCCAACCATCATCAAGTACATCTCACGGAGGGGGCTCCATCCTCCTGCCCATCCCACAGCCCCTCGTCCACACTAAACTGGTGGCTATCTGGTACCTGGGGGGCTAACGAAAGAGGTCCCACACTGGTTGGGAAGCACCCAGCACCAGATCCTGGGTGTTGGTGGACCCACCAGGCCATCTGCCAGTCCCTGGTAGAGGTGCCCATGCCCTGAGATTCCCCTGAGCTGAGTCACCTCAGGGTCGGAGCTTTAGACAGATGTTTTGCTGCAAGGCTTTTGTTATCGTGTATTTTCAGTCAGCCTCTTCCCAGAGATTAAGCAGCCCTGAAATTTGTCCCTGAGGCTTAGTAACAGCTATTTTCCAACACGTACCGGAGACAACATGGCACAGTTTAATGTCGGGGTTAAGCCGTTGCCTTTCTGGTCGGTGCCAGCAGCCCAGTTCTGCGCTCCGGGCCTCATTTCCTGACGGAGACCTGACCGCCCAAAGCACTAATGTTTACAGCCATCAGATAAAGGATCACCCGTGTGCCTTAATTCAGCTGGGGGAGGAGGAGGCAGGAGAGCAGGAGGAGGAGGCAGGAGAGCAGGTTCTGCGCCTTCCCTTTAACGCACGGTTAATGTCATCCCTGTTGGGTGACAACAGCTCGGAGCAGGGCAGATCTCTGCTGCTTGTTTCATTCTAGAAAAAAATCACTTGGGCTGAGCTCACAGCAACCCAGCCAGGCCTGGGTCTGGCCTGGAGGGCCCAGGGGCAGGGCAGGGACGGGGGCAGCAGTGCCCACCCCAGGCGAAGGGGGCCAGGAGGAGTCCGTGGGGTCAGGGCTGCCCCAAGCAGCCCCCCAACAAGATAGAACAGGCTGGAGCGGGGCCGGGAGCCCACAAAACCACTCCCCAACCCCTTTAGAGCCAGGCAGCATGGAGATGCCCCCCTCAGCCGGCAGGTCCCTGCTCTCACCCGTGGCCAAATCCCACCCCGGTACCTTGAGGATGTGCTGAGCCGTGTAAAACCCCGCGGGCCCGCTGCCCACCACGCAGAGGCGATTTTTCGGGGCGGAGGAGGAGGAGGAGGAGGAGGACAGCCACCGCTTGAAACCTGGAGGTGCGAAGGACAGAGAGGACGCGATGCCGCGTGTGGTGCTGACTCCCTGGTCCGGCCAGAGCCCTTCCCTCCAGCCCAGCACCGACCCAGAGGGGCTCGTCCCCCCGCACCGGCCATGGCGCCCAGCCGGGCGGCGGAGAACGGCCGGTGTTTATGTACCCAGTCAAGGCCAGCGGCCCCCGCGCTCGGCCAAGCCCACGGCCTTGGCACCTACGGCTGGGACGGGGCCGGTGCAGTTGTCAACCATCCCGGAGGAAGGAGCCAGGAAGCGCCGCAACCCAGACACCCCGCCCGGCCCCACGCACCCGGGGGTCCCGGTCCCAGCCCGAGGGGCACGGGGGCCTCCAGCACGGTCTGTCCCCCCCGGCCCCGCGTCCCTCACTCCCCCA
>VYXH01000943.1:48463-141577 GCA_013397275.1 Burhinus bistriatus | reverse complement strand
TGTTCCTGTGACGTCGCCAGGCCCCGCCCCTCACCGGCCGGGACGACACCGCCCCTCCAGCACGCGCCGCCCGGTCCCATGCCGGCCGCCGCTGCCGCCGCCGCCGCCGCCGGTGCCCCGCCCCTCCTCCGCGACGGCCAATCGCGAGGCGTCAGAGCGCCATGCTTAGGATAGCCCCGCCCCTACAGCGCTGCGTGGCTCCTCCCCCTCTCCGGCAGCCAATGGCGACATGCAGTTGTCATCACGCTGTCCGGAAACCAGCGGTACCATAGAGAGGCAGGAAGGGAAAGGCCACTTGGCGGCCGCCCGCGCCGCCGCTCTCTATGGCAAGGCCTCCGCGGTACCCTGCCTGGCCGGGGCTCCCCGCATCGGCTCCATCCCTGCGGCTGCTAATTGCGTGCGCCCCTTAATTGCCAAGAGTGATTAACTGCAGAGGTCTCCCGGGGGAAACCGAAGCTCAGACTGATTTTAACCATCCCCCTGTGCTGCCGTCTGCCCCTCGCCAGGAGAAACCTACAGCGTCCCCTCAGTAAAGGATAAAACATTAATGCCAGAGGATAAACGCTGCTGCCAGGGTCCCACCCCAGCCTCCCCCACGGTCCCTGCTTTATTTTCTCCTTAATTCCCATCACTCAGCTCCTTTCAAATGCAACTACTCACACTTCCCACGCAGGAACAGCCCGTCTTGCTTCACGCCCCTGTGCAGTACACCAGGCAGAGAAAATCATCCCAGTGCACCCAGGAGATGTTTAAGGGTTGTACAGATGCCAAAGCATGCAGGCGCGCACTAACGGGGCTTTTTATAAGCAATTAAGACCAAGAGGAGTTTACAGCTAGAAGCTGATTTTAATAAAGGTCATAAAACCCAGACGCTTTCTCGCATGGTCTTGAAAATTGGTTCATGGCTTTCTGCAACGGCACGCTGAGAATGGCAGCTGGCCGTATGCCTCCGTCTGCGCCCACTCCTCCAGGGTGTTGGCGGTGAGGACCAGAATTTCCGATGGATTTGAAGCCTGTGCCTGTGCCCTGAGTCCCCAGCCTCAGCACAATGTAGCCACTGCCGTGGCCATTGCCCAGAGAGGTGAGGCTGGAGGTTCAATTCCAAATATCAGCGTTGATATCAGCCGCAAAATCATTTGAGTTTAAATCTGGGGCGTCACTCGAGGCAGAAATTTGGGGGGTTCTGAGGACAGGTTGGAAAACTCCCTTTTCCCCAGAAATCTCCCTTTTCCTCATCAACCTCTGCTGTATCTGTCACTTCTGACAGGAAATAATCCACGTATTTCCCAAATCACAAGTCATCTCCTGCTGGCTGACTGACCTGCGAACACTTGCCTTTAGATGGCACTGCGTTAAACAATATCCATGAAATCCAGCTGGGGAAAGGGCTGTTGCTCCCCCCAACGCTTAGAAACATTTTGGGACTGATGTCTTTGCAACAGGGGAGGAAAAAGAGCATTTTGTGCCCACCCTGCTCCCTGGAAGCGGGGACACGTGAGGCTGAGATTACCCCATCTGAACCAAAAGCGTGCTCAACTCCCCCTTGCTGGAGCCAGCAACCCCATTAATTTGGCACATTTAGCATAATTTATCTCTGATGCTCAATTAAGAAACTAATCATGGGGGCAGGAGGACAGCTCTGGGGAGGGTCTCTGCCACACCCGAGCCCTGGGTGACCCCAGGAACACTCGGGCCATTTGGTCCAGCCATCCTCCCTCAGCTTCCCCCTCCCCACCCACGGACCCCGCATAACCCACGCTCAAAGGGCGACAATTTGCCCTTTGGATGTTTCACAATGTCCTGGATCGATAAACCCGCATGGGGCCGGTTAGAGGTGACACAGCAATGCCACCAGCCCAGGGCATCGGCACCCCCCAGGCCCAGGATAAATCAGTAATTCCCTATTTCTGATGTCAGAGGGGTCACACTGGACAGAGCCAAGACCAACTTCCCCTGCCCCCAAGTCTGGATCTGCTACACAGGGACACACCGTGGCCATCCTGCTCCAGCCCCACGTCACAGCCGCCACATGGGGCACTTCTCCAGTGGATCTGAGGATGTCCCCACTCTTGGTGAAGGAGAACGGGGTACACGATGCACACAGGAGGGCAAACACCACGGGCTGCCCGCTGCAACCCTCATCCTGCCATGGGCCAGCACCNGGGGCAGCCAAGGTGGGGGGCCAGCACAAATCAGGGAGCGAAACCCCAGGCTCAGAGCAAAGCCTTGCAAAGCCCAGGACCAGCACCGACTCCCACACTGGTCCCAGCTGGGCCGGTTACCTTTTCTGCTGCCAGCTCCCCACTGTGACGCTGGGCTGGACTTTGTCATTGGTGTTGCAGGACAGCAGAGCGCCCCGAGAAAGCCAGGGACGGTGTCCCAGAGGGGGTTAGAACTGGCCACGTGAGCATCCCACCCACTGGCAGCAGCTCAGTGGGCTGAGTTCATCCTTCCTAAACAGGGAAAGTCTGCCAAGCCCTGGAGACCTGCCTGCCTCCAGCGGGTGATTCTCCTGCTAAACTCTTGCGATAGCAACGATTGGGTCTGGGGTCACCTCCAGCACCCCAACATGGATACCCAACATGGGATGAGGATCTTTCCCTCAGCCCTGCCTCAGGCACCGCAGGATACCAGTACGACTTGCTCCAGCAACAAAACTTGGTAATAAAGAAAATCCGCGTCAACATGTTAAGGCTGAATTTGCCAAGTCATTGTTGCTAGAAGGGACTGACTTACCCCAAAGTCAGGCAAAGCGCAGGCAGCAGTGGCACAGCCCCTTCCCCGAGCCCCCGACCACACATTTGCAGCCCCATCCTACAGATCCCGGCAGCTCTCAGCTGGGAAGCAGCTCTGGATGCCCCAGACATGGTGCCGCGTCCCCGGCCGCATCCCCCCTGTCCTGCTGCAGGGAAGCCCCAGCCAGCAGACGGGGGGTTTCCTCTCCCCAGGCGTGAAAGCAAGAGTGGATAAAACTAAGCCCTGGCTGGGAATAACTTGGAGGGAACACCCCTTTTTCCGTCCCCAGCTTTGCACCACCCGTCTCTCCTCCCGGTGGCTCTGTGCATCCTTATCTAGCCAAAAGCAAGACATCGGGGAGAGATGTTTCCTACGCGATGGCTTTATGGAGACGTGTGTCTGTGTAGCCCCAATCCTGCTGCAAGTGCCCTGCGGGAAACAGCCACCCAGGTCCTAGGGTCCCCGTCCTCACTGGATGCCCACCAGCTCCGTTATGGGGGGAGCATGGACCATCAGCTCCTCATATCTCTGCAGGAAGAGCCGGAGCCTGGAGGTGTAGGTGTCCTCGTTGTATGGCAGCTTCTTCTGCTTCAGGTACTGGGAGATGATGGGTTTGATCTGTAAAGGCAAAGGCAGAGTCACCTCTGTGCTGGATGTCCCGGCATTTGTACAAGGTTCCCAGCCCGAAGCATCGCCGAGCTCCCTGCAAGGTGCCCAGAAAACCCATCCCACATGCCCAAAATGGGGCTGGAGACGGCACCACCAGCTATAACATCTTTGCTGTGAAAATTAAGAGGAAGGTGGTTTCCAATTGCAGCAACACGGGAAGCTCACCCTGGCAAAATGCCTTTGCGGGGCTCCAGATTAGGAGAGATGCCCTAACGAGGCTTTAACGAGGGCCAGCCATGCATGCTCATCACTTCGCCCTTAGTTACCCCCACGTGCCCATACAGCCGGCTCTGTGACAAGGCTGGGAGGCTGCCATCGGCTTAATTACCCCTTCCCTGCAACACTCCTTTGTGGGAGGCAGGTCCTACCGGCCCCGTCAGCTCAAGCAAATGGCACGACCTGAAACCCACTGGTGCTCCCGCTCTCTCTGTTACTTATTTTTTCCCCCGACTTGAGGCTGAAAATAAGTGCAAGTCATTAAACGAGCAGAGATCCTGCGCTGAAGGGCAGCACACGGACCTGCCCTGGGATCCCCTCGAGCCGGGACAGCGTTTGCAGCCCATGTTTTGAACACACCCCACACCTCAGAGCAACAAGTAAAGGCACGACCAAAATTATAGGGAGATTTGCCTGGATGATGGCTGAAATGAATGCCAGACTGTGTGGCACTGGAGATGCTTTCCCAAGAGAAGAGTGGGGAGGATCCCAGAGTGCCAGGAGGCTGCTGCAAGCTGGAATCCAGACTGGGAAAGGAGCAGGGAGTGGAAATGGGGGAGAAACAGGAGTGGTGATGGAGGGAGGTGGGTTAGGGGCTGTCGCAAAGCAGCGAGAGGTCTCTGGCATGGGGGGAGCAGCGCTGAGAAGAGGGGGCTTGCAGCAGCGTGGTGGGGAGATGGATGGTCTTGTCCCTGTGTCACCTGCCAACGTGCTCATCTGTGCCGTGGAGCTGTCTCACCTTCAGGCACATGTTGTCGGAGAGGCTGGGGAAGAGATGATGCTCCACGTGGCAGCTGATGAGCGAGTGGCCGAAGGACCAGTCGAGCAGGGCGTTGCGGGGCAGGTTGAGGACGCCCAGACTCATGAGGTGGATCCGCTTGGGTTTCCGATCGGCCGCGAACATGGGGAGGCCGATGTGCTGCAGGAGAGGGAGGTGGGGACCCCGCAGCATGTGCCGTCCCCCCCGGCCCCAGCCCCTTCCCAGCAGAGCAGACCATGGCTCTGGCCATGCAAGGGCACGAAGGCACTAGCCAGGCTGAGCCACATTTTGGGGTTTAGCTGCCAACTCCAGAGCTGGGTTTGTCCCTACAGTCACTCCATCTTGTGTTTGTCTGTCCACGGAGCCACTGAGGAGCACCTGGCCTCTTTCTCCCAATCCACCCATATTTTGTTCCACCAGCCTCTCACCATCCCGGGACCTGCAGTACTACACTTGCAAACACATCAACCCCCCGGTCCTGCAAGCCACCCCAGAGGACAACACCCTCCAGCCCTTCACACACATCTGCCCTGACGTTCTCCCAGGACCACCACTGTCCATCCCAGCACCACCAGTCTGACCTCCCCATGACGACATCGGCACCAGGGAGGTGGCAACCGAGGCCACTTGCCTTAAGCTTACACAAGCTCCAGCCAGCAGTGTCAGGGCTATGTCACCAGTGCTGGGTGGTGGCCAGCCTATCTCCAGCACCATCAGGACATCTCGGAGCTTCAGGTCTCTACCTGGAATATGTTGACGTGGATGTAGGGATGGGCCAAGAGGGAGCGGGTGAGCAGCATACAGAGCAGGGCAGACCACGGTGACTGGAAGCCTGAGACGTGGAGCAGCAGCCAGTAATGGCAGTAAAGACCCAGAAACATGCAGCAGAGGGTCCGGAGAGCTGCTTTCCACTCCACATTCCTCAACAAATCTGTGCGAGGAAGAAGAGGCAGCACATGGGCAAGGTGCTGCTGCTTCCCCACCACTGCTGCTCCAGCAGCCAGGCTGCCTGGCATTCTGGTAAACCTACAGCCCATCCCATTCCATCCCATTCTTCATCTCCCTTTCCCCATCCTTCAGGCTGGCCCCAAACCCCCAGCCCTGCTGACCTGCTGGTTTTGGGGCTGGGGTCTGGACCCCCCCTGGACAGTGCCCTGCAGTCTGCAGCCCCAGCAGAGGGTCTGACTGTGTATCATCACACAGGGATTTGGCTGCATCTTCATTTCTTACAACTTGCCAAGTCATCTTCTGCGTTTTTGGCATTGCCCAACACTGTGTGTTCAGCCCGATGGGCTGGGCTTCCTCAGCCTCTTACTATTTTCTGGGCTCTTTTCCCCGATCATTTCCTGGCACCATTATTTCCCCTGAGCCGCCACTTTGTCTGCCCCAGCTCGTTGCGTCCTGGCCCCCAGAGACCTCCATGCCTCCACCCCATCTATAGTCAGCAAATGCACCCCTTGTGATGCTCTGACCGGCCAGAGACCTGCGACACCCAGGGGTCTGAATTATAGCAGAGCAAATTTGGGGTGCTTCGGGCTCATGATAGCTTTTGCCAGAGCTTTCAACTCTTGACCCAACGTGCTTTGTGAGCACCAGCAGAAAGGAGACATGCAGCATATGCCTTCCCCTGGAGCAGATGCAGCAACACCTGCCTTTGCTGCAGCCCTGTGTCATGCCATGGGCTGGTGTAGTTAACGTGATGTCTCCAAAGCAGGACCCTTTGGTGGGGTGAGATCCAGACAGTGACAAGCTCGCTATACCCAACACCCCATCCCAAGGCAGTTAGGACATGTACCAAGAGCAACCAGAGGGGTTATGATGGGCACCGCGAGAGGTGCAATGAACATGTAGACATAACGGTTCAGGAAAGGAAGCTTCCAGGTGCTGGAGTCCCCCAGGCCGATGACGTTGGTGTAGCCATGGTGGATCTTCACATGGTTGTAGGTGGCCTGCTCGGCTGTGAAAGCTGAGCAGAGCTGGGAGGGAAGAGAAAGGAGAGGTGATGCCTACAAGCCGCAGCACCAGGGTTGAGCACTGCTTGGCTTGGTCTTGTGGGAGAGGCACCCAGGGGAGATGTTCGGCACCCAGAAAGCAGCACCCAGGGAAGATGCTCTGCACCCCACAGGCTCCAAACCAGTCTAGAAACGGTCTTCTTAAAGAGTTAAGCACTGGAAACCATTCCCACCATTCCCCATTATCCTGCTCTGCGGTCCCGTGGCCAAGGGGACTGACACAAAACCCCCCAGCCCAGCACATCACAGGGGCCATTCCCAGTCAGGGGCTCAGTCCCTGCCCCACTGCCTCTAGACAAAGCCCCCACAAGCAGGGATGTTCCTGGTGCTCCATGGTGTAGTGTTGCTTTTCATCTAACTCTCCTGTACATGGATCAGGAAGGGTTTGGATCCATCTTGTTCTCCGGTTGCTGTTCCTGAAGGGCTTGGGCCACTAGCAAGATACTGATGGGTCTTTTGGAGGGGCTACCACCTGAATCCCCTGGCCCCCCTCACCTCAATGAAGAAGATGGCCCACACTTTGCCCCAGGACTTGGACTCAGTCAAAGCGTTGTGGCTGGCCAGGTGGCTGCCCTTCACGGTCAAGGTGTGATGCACCACGCCAAGGGTGAGGACACCCGCCAGGAAAGGGATGGTCTGGGCTGACCGCAGGCACAGGAACCCTGTGGAGAAACCAGCTGGGCAGGAGCTCGGCCATACACACGTGCTGCAGGCTTCCTCACCTCCAGCCGGGCTGGAGGTGTTGCTACACCCAAACATGCAGGCTGCTGCCCTAAACCTGTTTTTCAGACGTAGTTACGAGTATTTAAAGTGCCCAAGCTGGAAAGCTTCCCTCCACACCACCCTGCACGGCTGGACCAGCCACGCTTGCCATCGTGCTGAAGGTTTGGCCACTTCCAGCCACGATGGCACCGGGCACTGCTGTTGCCAGGTCCCATCCCACAGCTCTGTCTGGGATCCCGCTGGTGACAAACACAACCCTGCCAGGATTTCAGCATCCCCAGGAGTTCAAAAGCAAGAGAAGACACCCGCTGCAGCTTTCCCACCGTGAT
Source organism: Burhinus bistriatus (assembly GCA_013397275.1). Lineage (NCBI taxonomy): Eukaryota > Metazoa > Chordata > Aves > Charadriiformes > Burhinidae > Burhinus > Burhinus bistriatus. Next base: position 134,132 of record VYXH01000943.1, on the reverse strand, counting down.
CTCCCGTGTCCACCCGCACCTGCCACAGCCAGGCCATTGTCACCAAAACCCCAAGGCTTTCCCTGCCCCATGGTGGGGCATGGATGAGGCACGTCGCTCCCTGACCTGCCCCGTGCCCATCTGCCCGGGCACCGTCCCCTCACCCCAGGCTGTACCCTGGCTGCCATTGTCACCTGCTGCGGGTTTCCAGCAGGGTCAGGGTGCCCCACGGCACGGGGTGAAGGGGTTATTGTGGCTTTGTTACAGGCTTAATATGCTACTAATAGGCTTCCAGCGCAAACGAAGTTGTACCAGCGGTGCAAAAGCCATGAGGAGACAAGACCCGCACCCCCCCCAGTAACCCCCAGCTGTGGTTTGGGGGGGCTGAGCCGGGTTACCTGCCGGGAGCAGGAGGAAGCTGCAGGCGAGGATGCTGATGTCCACACCGTGCCGTTCCCACCAGCTGCTGCTCTTCACCACCTTCTGCACCAGCTCCGTCAGCTCGCCCATCAGGGCTTCCTCGTGCTGCCCCAGATCCTGCCTGGCTTGCTGCGAGGCATCCCGGGGGATCATGTCACTGTCACCCAGCACTGGCTCCGGCTCCCAGTCCTCTGCCATCACCTCCGTCCTGCTGCTGTCGGGAGCTGGTGTGCCCTGGGGCAGGGGGTCCCTTGTCCCCGCAAGCCAGGGGGTACCGCTGACCTCACCGTTGACCTGCTGTCCCCTCCACCTCGCTGGGTCCCCATCCTCCAGCGACATCTCCCTGCCAAGCAGAGGCCACGCAGGGTAGGGGAGCACCCACAGCACCCCAACACGCTGTGGGTGGGCTTCCCAGCTCCTGCTGCCGCCGAAGGACACGGGAAGGGCAGGGATGAAAAAAAATAAACAACCCGAGGAGGAAGCAGCTAGCGGAGACGGCAGCAAAGCCACCCAGCCTCCCAGCCTGGGGACACCCCAGCCACCACCCGGCCACTGCAGCCCCCTACTCACACCAGCCCCGCTGTGGTGGCTCTCCTGGTCGTTTCGGGGCGGCCGGCCAGCCCGTGCGGCACCGCACACCAGTGCCGTGCAGCAACGATTTGGAGAAGGGAGGAGCAGGGGAGGACAGGGAGGAGGGTGAATGCAGATTAGCGATGGCAATAATCCGCCTTGGCGGCCCATTTCGGGAGCAGCAGTGGTGGCGGGGCCATGGGGAGGACGCTTGGCCGAGGGCATGGGGAGGCAAGGGCAGGCGGAGGAGGGAAGGAGTGGAAAAAAGATGGAGAGAGGCAGTGGAAACGCTGGAGGCAAAGGAGCTGAGTACCAGAAATAGCCCTGAGAAACCCAAGAGGAGCACCGAGGGTGGAGATAGGGTTTCGCTTCTGCCGGGGAGCAGGAGCAAACATTGCTCATCCTGCCAGGGAGCTGTTTTGGGGAGAAAACCAACCTTTTTCACAGCAAGGAGCAGGCTGCGGGAAGGAGGGGGCAGTGCACGGCTGCGCGGCTGCCTGCCCGCCCAAACTGCTGCTGCAGAGCCGCTCAGCACCCTCCTCCGTGCTGGGAGGGGGGACACACCGAGCCCAGGGACACCCGCATGGGACCTGGTCACCCCCAATCTGTGCCCAGCAGCTGTGGCACCCGGCCCTGACCCCCCCAGCGTTCCTCTTCTCTACTGGGCTGTTTTCAGGAATTTCCTAAGAATTTCCTCCCCTTTACATCGCCACTTCCCGACGAATCACCCAGACATAGCACAGGCACCCTGAAAACTTTGGGGATGCCCATGCACAGATCAGCACCTCCTGAGCCCTGTTTCTTTATGGAAAAAGGCTAAAAACACATTGCTTCTCGCTGAGGCGCTGGATTTCTTCTTGGTTTATTATTTCTCCTAACCAAAAACCGAATCAGCTCAACCGACCCACCAAAACCTTGGTGAACACTGACATCTAGCACATCCACAGACAAGGCAGGTTTGCTTGTACCCATCGCTGGGGTACCCCAGCCTCAAACTGGGACAGGATCACTGCCTCCAGTAACAGCACATCCCTGCAGCAACCCGCAGGGAAGCAAACCTCCCACTGAGGTTGACGCCAAGCCCCAGGGAATTGTCATCGTACCCTGGGAAAAAAAAAAAACAAACCCAACAATTAAAAAAAAAAATCACATGTACTGCAAAAGGGGCAGAGCCGAGGGTGCGTTAGAGACCCGCTGAGGTTTCGTTTCCACTGTCAGAGCGTGTATTACGAAAGATCATTTCCAGAGCCAGGTGCACTAACGAATTAAAGCCGCGTCCGAAGCCCAGCAAGCTGCAGGGCTGGCTGCAGCCGGCCAGGTCGGTGATTCATTCTGATACACAACGCAGCTTTCATCACCCGCTCGTTAGCGAGGGAAGCCCGCGACCAGGGAGAGCACCCACGGGTGCTGCCAGGCCTGGGAGGGGGGGTGGATGTCAGACCCAAAGGGTGCCGGGCTGCAGGGGTCTTCTCCTGAATGATGCCTGTTACCTTCATCACACCTAGGATGTCACCACGAGGGACGGTGGCAGCATGGTGACAAAGCCCTGCTCCAAGGGCGCTGGGCTGCCATTTGGTGGGGCCAAAGGTGAGCGGTGGTGGAGCTGCCATTGCACAAGTGCAGAACGGGGCAGAACTGGTTATGTGGCGGCAGCTGAGGAGGAGCAGGAGGTGTGGATCAGCCCCACGTCCAAGACCAACATGAGCCATCAGGATCCCACCGCAGCCGGCAGCGAACATGCCAGGGTGCATGGGCAGAGGCAGGCGTGTGGCATCGCTCAGTCCTGTGCGGCTGCTGGGACCAGAGACCACCTGAGAGAAGAGAAGAAAAAGTGGGTTGAAAACAACACGGGAGAGGTTGAGCTTTATCTTCTGGGGAAAAGTGTCAAACCCATCAGAACTTCTTGCTCTGAGCGGCAGCAAAGGTGGGATTCACGATGCCCAGGGAGAAGCAGCAGCCATAAGGTGAGTCTGAAAAGCCATAAGGAAGGCCAGAAAATTCAGGGTTGTAGCCCTAAATCTCCTTCCTTGCTGCCTTGCAGAGCTCCATTTTCGAAAGAAACTTTTAAACCCTGATTTACATCTGATTTTCCACCACGCGCAGGCCAAGCCGTGCAATCCTACTGACCCCACTAAGGTTTTAGGGATCAAAGCAAATGCTGACTTGGCCCTCGCACCACGGATGCAAGCACCTCCAATTTAGCAGGAAAAACACATTAAAGACTCAGAAATCCTTGAGCACAGCAGTAGGGATCAGCGTAATCCCCGGAGCAGTGAGCTCTTGACGGTGGATGCCGACGCTGCGGCCGTCCCTCGCCCCGGGCAGCATGGGGGTCCCACAAGCAGACCCCGCTGCCTCTGCAGGCAGCTGCCAGCCCCAAGGGAACCCCGGGGATTGTCCAGGTGCCAGCCCCTCTGCCCCCACCACCGAGACCAGCCCCAGCTGGCACCTGGAAAGGCCGAATCTGAACCCTGTCAGGGTCTTCCCACGTCACTGCTCCCAAACAAGGGGAAATTGGGCCATTTTAGCGTGGCACAAGGGCACACATGCCATGCTGGCAGGACACAGCAGCCACAAGTGCTCCCTGTTGATGCCCCCCTCCCAGGGTTCCCCCAGCCCATGAGACAAAGCCCTCTGCAGACCCCAGAGGGGTCATTTCCAGCCCCAAACCCAGGAGCTATTTGCAAACGCTGCAGCATTTGCACCCCAGGGCTGGGGGCAGAGCCCCTTGGTCACCCCTCCATCCCTGCGGCCATCCATCCTCTGGACCCTCCTCCTCCTCTTCCCCAGGGGGAGGAAGGAGCAGGCTGCAGGGGCTGGCAATGGAACACCGTCAGCTCCTCTGGCTGCTGCAACCAGACACCCCAAAACAGTCGTCCCCCCGCTCCCCCCTTCCCCCTAGCATTGCTGGGGCTGCCAAGATTTGCTTTTTTAATACCTGGGTTTGGGTGGGGTTTTCCCCCCCCTCTTTCAGGCCAAGCACATTTGGGTAATTAACTTAATGAGAGATTAATTACCACCATCCCCTCCCCAGCAGGGAGACCTTAAGCACCGTCCTCTTTTCCTTTTGGGGTCTGGCAGAGCCACGGGGTCCTCAAGGAGGAGAAATTTGTGGGATTTAACACCTCACCCCAACCCTCTCCCTCAGCCCGACAGCTGAGCGAGGAGCTCCATCTGCAGGCAAAGCCCTGCCTCCGTCACCCCCAAAAACAGCTCCATCACCCCCAAATTCAGGCCTTGGCAGAAGGGTGCTTGGCACATCCCAGGATCTGCGGCCGAGTGGCTTCCATGGCTGCTGCCAAGCCAGGAGCTCGGCACTGGCCCTGCTCACCCACCATCCACCCACCCCCACTGGGGGTGCCCCACGGCCAGCCGGGGCACCCCAAACCATCCATCCCTGGGGCTGTGGAGTGAGGAAAGAGCGAAGGATGAGCCGGCACCAGAGGGAGTCACAGCTCTGTGCAACGGCTGCTCTCGCTCTCATTTTGCCGAAAGCGTGAGATGCTCAGCCCTGGGCTGGTGGGCTCCCAAAAAGCATGACCCAGCCTGATCCGCATGCCAGGGTGAGAAGCTCTTGGTGGGTGCTGGAGGTGGCAGAGCCACTGAGCCCCGGCCCACGGGGTGCAAAGTCCCTTCGCAGGGACCAAGACCCCGGGCGCAGCTGCAGCTTCTCCCTGGGGTCCCCTCACCATGAAGGGTGCTTGTGCCCCGTCATGGTGGTGCCAGGCTGGGACAGGGCTGGCGGGGGCAGCGAGATGCCAGATCCGGCTGGGGCCGTTTGGTAGCCCACGTGTTCCCAGCCCTGCCGGGACGTGGCAAGGCCACGCTTTCAACCTTGAACGAATACCCCCTCCCCGGGACGCCTCACTGTTTGCAGGGTACAAACAAGCCACTTCAGGTGATGGAAAACTTCCTACTTACGCTCGGCAGCTCCGGGAAGAAACTGGATCCCAGTGCCAGCTAATCTGGCCGATCTGTTTGCGCCAGCTGGCGTGGCACAGACCGGATGGTGGCGAGACGGGGCAGACAAAGCCACACTGCCCCGTCCCGGGTCGTGCACAGGCTGCCAGGGAGGCACCACAGATGGAGGCTGATGGTCTCATCCAGGCTCTGTGTTGGTCCGACACTGCCTCGCGCTGCCCCGGCACCTCGGGAGGAAAGGGGCTGAACGGCAGAGCCCCACGAAGGGCATTGCCCAGCCAGACAGGGGGTGCAAGCCCCACACCCCCAGTGCCTTTCACACCATCTTTGCATTGCTGCCATATCTTCCTCGTCCCTGTTTGACCCCCCTGGATGGGTGCTGGGGTGTCACACATGAGGAATTGCCCTGCTAAATCTCAACAATGCTCAACCTGGGGTGAGAAGAGCTGGGATTTACCTGCCAGCAGCAGCCAGGTATGGAGACGTCAGCTTAGCTCCTCCACGCTGCAAGCTTTAGGGGCCACACAGCACAACAGGACCTGAGCCCTCCTGGCTCTGTGGTCAGGATGATGGTCCTCCAGGTCCTGGCCAGGACAGTGTGCTTCTGTGCTGCAGGGATGGACCATGAGCATCCCCCACTTGCAGAGCAGGGACAGACCCGGCTCTTCCTTGCGTGGGGTTGGACACAGGCCTGGTATCAGCTACACCATGGAAGGAACACAACCCTCTTCCTTCTTCTCTTTTCAGTAGCCATCTGCAAACACCAGAACCCCAAAGCTTAGGGACAAGCACTGGGTGGAAGTCCCTGCCTTCCCCAGGCTGCAGGGCTGGGTGACACCTGCAGCAGCGGCTGGTGCAGGAGGTTTTTTCAAAGCCAATTGCATTGGAAAACCAAACCAAGCACAAAACCCGCCCTGAGCCCCTGGACATCCCTGCCCAGGGCTCCAAGTCACAAAACCAAAACCCATCCCTGCCCACGAGCACCCCAAATTCCCCCAGGGATTCACTGTATATCCACCACTGGCCCTTTCAGACACCACCACCGGAATATCCTGATACTGTACCCGGGCCGTGTTTTCAGTTTTATATATCAGCAGTGAATAAAGCAGTTGTCATCCGCCCCCTGCTCCAGCCCAGCTTAATTTCCAAAGCCTGGCTGGAGGTGTCAACTAATCACAGACTTCCTCCACTTAGCAGCTCAGGGAGAAGGTAATCACTGGTTTGGGTGCCTCTGCTCTTGCCCCGACCGAAACTGCTTGCCCCCACCCCTCTGTCCCTGGCGTCACCGCCTGGCCAGGCATTACCCAATGTGGGCGCACGGCAGAGATGCCACAGGCTCCCTCCCGCTCTGCTTCCAAAATGCCGAGCCTGCCGTTGGTGGTGTCACAAAGCCCTCTTGCCCACCAGTCTGGCAGCTCTTTTGTGACCCCGGAGGGCTTGGGGATTCCTGTCCTGACAGCGACACATCCCAAGGATGGAACCGGCAATCGCTCCAGCAACGGTCATCAGCCAGCGATCGGAAAGATGCTCCTGAGGACAACACTGCACCTCCAGTCCTCAAAAATTCAATACATTTTTCCTTTTAACTACAGCAGTGCCCAACCCCAAACCCCCCTGCTCCCCAGTGCTCTCCCAGTCCCCGAGCCACAGCCACCGGGGCCGGCCACACGCGTGTCCCTGCAGGCAGGCACCCGACCCAGCGGCTCTCCAGCAGCCGCCCACATGAAACTTTTACCGCTCGGCACAGACAGGGTAACTCCAGGCTCCATCCCCTGCCCTCTCTAGGAAAGAGGGACATTTCCAGCCTCCTTGGCACATGGCAGCATATGGATGGAGGATGAGGACCCTGGCAAAGCTGTGCCGGGGGTGGCACTATCCAGCACTCGCTGCCCTGGGCTGATCCATCGCAGAGCTTGGACCGTTTGCTGGGGCAGCTCAGCACCACTGTCCACGGCTGCTTTTTGGGGCCAGGTCTCCCTGCCAGCCTCCACCACCGGCTTTGCAGGCCAGAAGGGAGAGGGGCTGGGAGGGAAGGTAGGGCTCAGCACCAAAACCCTCTTGCCTTTCCCTTGGGGGGTGTTTAGACATGGTCTGACAGGACTGTTGTGTTTGCCCAGTTTAAGAAACCAGAGCTAAGGCAGGCACAGACCAGTACCTGCGTCTAGACTCCGTCGCTGCTCTTTGTAGGATCAAGAGATGTTGAATTCTTGGAAACCAGGGATGCCTGCAAGACAGAAAGCGCCCTGCTCATTAAGAAGCCCATGCATGGCTTTTATCAGCAAGGGGAGGGGTTGCATGACGCGGCCCCTGCACCCGGAATGGGCACGGGACCGTGCTCTGCCCTGGCACCGGCTCTGCCACAGCACGGCGGGTTGGTGCCACCCTGGGTGCAAACAGCAGTTGGGTGCTGCTGTCCCGGGGCAGGTGCCCTCTCCCTCGCCACTCCGGACGGAGGGGAGACGAGGGCAGCCGGGGCCCTGACGTAACCCGCTGTGCCCGGGAGGCAGTGCCGGCAAGGGAGTGAGCCGCCCGGCCAGGGTGGAAAGCCAATGCACTGTGTCACTCATTCCAGCTGGAAATTTGGTCGGGAGCCAAAGGGCTGCCCAAATCCAGCCAGACTCCAAGAGCGCACCCCCATCTTCCCAGGTATCGCATGGCCGTAACCTACTTCCGTGCTTTCGGCTGCTGTGGGAAAGCCATGGTTGAGCCGAGGGCCTGGGGAGAGGGTCTGCTATGCCAGCTCCATCAGACACAGATGGGCTCCATCTCCCTGCCAGGCTTGGGAACGCATGCAGCCAATATCCCGCGTGTCCACCCTGCCCATTACACATGGGGCAACCCAGCCCCAGGCAAGGGGGAATGACTTTCTGGGGCTGAACTGCCCTGAGCCCACCTCCCCTGGGGAAGAACCCATCCTTCCTGGTGGGCACAGGCAGCCCACCGGAGTCCTGAGAACCTGCCTTCCATGGGTGCCACCACGCCGAGGGCAGTTTTTGTTTCTTCTTCAAGGCAAGCGCCCAGATGCACCCTGCCAGCCAGAGGGATAACTCACACGCCGCCTGGCAGGTATTTCATCAGCACGGCCGGACCCATAAAACCAGTTAGCTTGGAAAAACAGGGACTCTTCTAATGATAGCTTTGGAGCAGTGGTGCTCCTGATCCCAGGCCACCAAGGGAATATCTGGAGGAGCCCAGAGGAGGTTGCAGGTTGGCTCTGGCTGGCACGCAGCTGCATCCCCAACCCTGCCAGCAGCACCAGGCAAAGAAGACATCCCCCATCCTCAGCACCCCGAAAAACGGCATTTTGCAGCCTCCTAGTAAGACACGGATGCCAGGAAAGCTGTTAATCCTACAACCGGTCTTGCAACAAAAGCAAATTCTCCCCAGCCCCGTTCCTCCAGCTTTCCCCCTCCCACCTAGAGCCGTTGCAGGTGAATCCGAGGTGCTGCTCCTTAATCCCAGCCTGAGGAAGCGGGAGCCACCCTCACCCAAGCAACCTCACCGGTGCAGTTTGTTACCAACTTCAGCGAGGCCTCACTGGGATCAGGGTCAGCAGCAGCCAGAGCTCACCAGTGGGACGACAAAGTGGGGCAAAGTGAAAAAGGGAGGAGGCCCATGAAAAAAAAATAAGGCTTAGAATAGAAACCAGGTTAGAGCTAAACTGTGGGCGGTAGGAGCTGTCATGGCAGGTAGAGTGGGCTGCTGCCACCAGCCTAGGGGACCTAGGGGCCTCTGAGCCATCCTCACCATCCTCAGCATCCTCACTGCCTTTGCAGGATTGCCAGTCCTCCAACTTTAGGAGTCGCTGGGCTGGAGGGCACCGGGGCAGAGGGGCCACAGGGGTGAGCCTGGGTGCAAAGAGAACAAGAGCTCAGTCCTAAAACCTCACACCTCAAGGGCTTTTTTGGTCCATCGGACGGCCAGAATTTGGGACTGCCCCTCCAGAGGGTCCTTGCTGCCCCAGGAGATCCGCATCCGGGGCTGCTGGACAGAGACTCAGCGGAAACAGAGACTCAGATAGGAGTTCTGCAGAAAATGGAGGGCTTTTTTCTCCTTTCTTCCTGAATGGGAAAAGAACAATCAACAATGACCCAAGCTCGGCACAAGGTGAGATAAGACCAACCTCCCAGGGTGCTCGCAGCAGCAGGACAAGCGTCACCGGGCACTTGGCACAGCCCGGAGGGTTCCCTCAAAGTGCGCAGAGAGCTCACGAGGTGCCACCGGCACCACCCCAGCACCCGCCAGCCCAGGGAGCCCACGGGCGGCCAGATCCGCTGGCAAACACAGGAGCCGTCCCGCGGTCACATCCCCGGCCGGGCTGTGGCCAGGTTGAGCCAGGCAGAGAGCTGATAGCAGGATTTACCGAGCGAGGCTGGAGGTGGTTCTGGGAATAGCCCCACTCCCTGGCACGAGCCTGCTTCCCAAGCAGAATGTTGCCTTCCAGCACATGGCATAGGTGATGCCCCCGGAAAACTCTGCAATTTGCTGGGAGAGGGATGACTAACACTCATGTTTCGTTGGAAAAAGGAGTGAAATCAGCCTCCTTGGAGCTGAGGGAAAGTCCCCTTGGCGCACCCCAGGTTCAGCCTGCATGTGGACCGATGGCTTTTCCTAGCCCGTGAGCCAATTCCACCCAGGACTTCATCTGCCCCAGACCAGGAGAAAACCTGCTGTCAGGGATGGCAAAACACATGCCCATAATCTCTGTTTCCCCCAAACAGCAGATCTGCCTTTCCCATAGCGGAAAGCCCTGTGGTCAACAAAATTACCTTTCCAGAAGACAAGTCCACAGCGATATTGTGAGTAGGTTCCCGTCTCCATCCGCTGCCCCATTGAAGTGCCGGGCACGTTGCTTTCAGCCCTTGGGAAGGGTCTGCTGATGGCAGGGCTGGTGGGGAGGACATCTGAGGAGAGATAGCAAGTGCTGCCAGCTCCCGCTCCTTTACATAGCCAATAATTTTTAAGAAGAAACAGTGTAAAAAGATGCTTTATTTCAGCCTTCAGCCCCAACATGGCCTTATCCTGCTCTCAGGGCTGGTACAGCTCTTGGCATCATCTGTCCCTGGGGTGGTGAGAAAGAGAGCTTACGGTCCCCTTTAGAGAGGAAGGAAGCCATCCCATGTCACCTCCTCCAGCCCCTGATGATCCAGGGATGGTGATCCTCCTCCAGCTCCAACAAACCATGGGATGCTCGCGGAGGACCAGGGACCTGCTTATCACCCCCCAGCACAAAAAGCCACCCACCCAGGAGGCACCCGCAGCGCCTGGCCTCCTCCCTTCCATCTCACAAATGGTCAAAGCCAGCCCCAGCTTGGGGACACTGTCCCCGGCCGCGGGGCTGATCCTCCCTGGGGAAAGGTGGTTTGAGCACGTGGCATTCCTGCCCAGCGGAGCTGAGCGCAGCCCTGGGCCAGGTGACTAACGCCTTCGGCCGGCTGCCTCGAATACCGGGGGTTGCTCTATCACCCAGTGCCGGCGGGCAAGGAGGCATGGTGCTCCGCTGGCACCCAGGGGCCCCCTCTCAGCACCTCCAAAATGTCTCCTGGGGGGGGGTCAGGGAGCCTCTCCCCACTCCTGTGAACAGGGGTGACCCAGCTTTGCACCATGTCCCAGCACTGTCCAGGCTCCTCTCCCTCTTCTGTGCCTTCTCCCACCCACTCACTCCAGGCAAGTAGCCCCCCTGCCCTGCTCCTGCCATGGCCCCCAAGCCACTGGCCAGGGACCCTACTACCCCCCACTCCAACCACCCCCAGACATGGCTCTTGGGCACATGGACACCACCAGACCATCTTCACCCCTCTCCGGGTTGGCTTTTGCTATGGGTACTGCCCAGCCCTGCTGCGCTCCTCCAGGAAGCCTGCGCATCCCTTGCGGGTACCGCTCCAGGGTGTCGCTGCCACCCAGGGCTCTCATGAGGGATGCCCAGCATGGGGCAGGGCTGTCCCCATTCCTGCAGGCATTATTCTGGAGTGGGAGCAGGGCTTCGGTCACAGACATGTCGGTGCTGCTGCCGGCACCCTGCCCGCACGGGCTTGTGTAACCTCTTACGTCAGGCAGCGCTGGGCCACGGCTGAGCCAGCTCCTAATTCCCTCCCTGCCCGTGCTGGCCGGGCACTGCGGCCGCTCCTGAGGCCCAAAGGTCCAGGGTCCTGCTCCCTAGGGATCTCTGTGCCTGCTGGGTGCGCCCATGGTCCCCCCTGCCCAGCAGCCTTCCTGTGGGGATGGCAGTGGGTGCTGTCACCTGGTCCCTGCTGTGACCTGAGGATGCTCGTCTTCCACCTTGGGAAGATTCGGGGCACAGTCCTGCTTCAAACAGAGCAGCCTTCCCAGTTGTCCTTGAAAGCCAAAAAAAAAAAAAAAAGGGTTGTTTCATGTGTCTCCCAGGGGAGAAGGGGCAGGATGGGGCCAGGGCTGCTCCCTGGCTGGCAGCGCAGCCGAGCCCAGCATAGCCCAGCACAGTCCAGCAAGCCTCCACCTCCCCAGCCATCCCTGCCCTCCTTTCCAAACCCGACCGGCCGGGTTTCGGGGTGCCGGAGCTGTGCCAAAGCACCAGGCCAGCAGGGCGAAGGCATTCCCCAGTGCCAGAGCGGGCAGGATGCCGTGCCAAGAACAGCAGGCTCTGCTCACCTCCCCTTCCCAGCCCCCAAAACACGAGCGAAACCCCTAGGGAGATGTTGCCTGTGGGTGCAACCAGTGACCAGCTCAGGGCTGCTCGCCAGTGCCCTCGAGGGCTGCGCAGCAGCCACGAAACCTGCAGTTGGGGTCCGCATGCCCCTGGGCATGGGCCACTGAGCTCGTATGCTGCCGTTAAGCACCCAGTGTTGCCCCTCGGGCATCACTCGTGGGTCACAAAGCGCCGCAGGGTTTGCTTCGGCACTGGGTGTTCTTATGTAAAGGAGCGGGAGAGCGGTGGGGATGAGCCCTGCTTTATAGGTCAGAAAATGGAGGTGCGGGGCAGTTAGGGGATTGGGCTAGGTCAGCCCGTGAGTCAGTGGCAAAGGAGGGACCGGCGCGGCAGAGGCTTTATTAAGTGATGAGGGGTGGAGCAAGGCTCCGCAGGCAGGCGAGGAGCCACGCTGAGACACGGCATCGACCAAGTGGGGTCTCGCTCTCCCGCCCGGCGCATTCCCCCAGCACCTTGACCCACCAGTGATGTGGCATCAGCCCCGCTTCTCCTTGCCGTGCCCCTGACGGGCGGCCGAGCCACTCGCCTCCCCCTGCCGCAGCCCCAAATTCGCCCACGGCACAGCCAGGAAGGCGGTGATGGAGCAAGGTCAGTGAAACAGGTTTCTCCTCCTGGGTCTCTCGAGCAAGGCGTCCTTCCCCGCGCTGGCTGGGGACCTGCAGACTTGTTGACAGCGGCTCTCGTTAGCTCGGTTATTGAGCGGGGCCGAGGGCTGGGTTCCCGACTCCGCAGGTAGTGGCTTGGATGAGACCACGGCGGTCCTGTGCATCTCCCCATCCCTCCCCGGGTGGGCAGCTGTGCTGCTCAGCCTTCCCTGACCTTGTGGGACCCCAGAGGAGACCCCCAACCCCGGGAGGTGCGCTCCGAAACACCAAGGGGGACGGGATGGCTGAAATAACGTGTGTTCGTGTGGGAGCTCTGCTGGGCTGGGGACCCAGAGGGGTTTGGGGGCAGCAGCCCTGGCTGACCCCGGTGCCGTGACCCGCAGCCACCCCCAGGTGCTGGCACGCCAGCCCAGCAGCCGGTGCCAAGTTCAGTGTTTGTTTGCGGCTGTGGAGAAGGGCCAGGCTGTGGGTTTATCACAGCAGAGGTAAAAGGCAGCATCCAGGCCAGCTGCCAGGATCATTTCCCTGCCCCGTTCAGGCCTTTTGCCGTCTCGTTGGAGCTCCCACACTCTTCTCCGCACTTCTCGCCAGCCGTGGGTACGGCTGGCGGCACTACAAACCTGGGACAGGGAAGCGTGGACGTCGGCTTCTTCAAACCGCAGCCGGAGAGTCCAGGGGCAGCGTCCCAGGGGGGTGAGTGTGGGTGAGGGTCCTCGCCGCCAGCGCCGGGTTTTGCTGTGACGCAGCCGCGCCAGCCAAACTCCACCACTTCCCAGTGGTGAGATAATGGGTGGGGAGCAAAGGGATGTTATAGCAGTCAGATCCGTCCCTGGCACCTCCTGTGAGGGCAGAGCCCGTCCTTGGGCGAGAGCGGTGTCCTGCTCAACCCGCTGCCGGTGGTGCCCTACTGCAACCTCCACCCGGGGATGGGCAGGCTGCAGCCACCGGAGCTGGGGAAGGGACCCCAAGGAAATCCTTTCCCCACCAGGGCTTAAATGTTTGACTAGGACTTACTGCCTGGATTTAGATGGTTTCTGGGCTGGATCCCAGCCTTGTGCTTGCTGCTCCCGGTGTAGTCCTGTGGTGTGTCTGGTGGTCCAGCCTTCACCCAGGTGTCTCCTCCAGCGACGGTTGCTCCTGGTCCCAGTGGGACTTTTGGGGCTGGGTGGCTCTGCTGGCTTCAGAGAGCACTGGCGAGTTGGAGCTCGGTGTCCTGCAACAGGAAAACATAGTTGTTGTCGAAATGCATTGGGTTAAAGCTTATACAAAGATTAGGGAACAGGAGCGGTGGGAATGTTGTCCCTGTCCATCCAAAAAAGTAGGAGGCTGGGAGATAGTGAAGAAAGCTGGGATCACCACTCACCCTCGGAGCCGCCCTGGGGCTCAGGCTGGCATTGCGGGGCTCTGCCACGAGCAGGGACCCCCAGTGCCCCGGGGCAGGCGGTGCCACAGGGGAGATAGCACCGTGGCACGTGCATCGATGGGCGCCGGCCTGGCCACATGCCAGCTGGGGGTCCCGCAGCTGTCCTGGTGCCTTTGCCACCCACCTTCCTCCCACGGAAGCACCTAGGGCGAGATGTACGGGCCATCCGAGGCAGCAGTCCTGCACTGCCTGTGTTTACCCCAGCTGATTGCATGGTCCCGGCTCGCAGCACTACCGAGGAGTCGGTGTGGGCATTGTCCCCCCTACGTAGGCTTTCCCACCCCCTTCCCACCTGCCGTCACCTCTGGGACCCACACGCCCCCCTGCTGACCTGTTCACGTGGGAGATGCCCTGTCACTGAGCGCTGTGCAGGGATGCTCAGTGCCCCCAGCCTGGCACGTGGAGCAGCACAGAGCCTGCTCCATCTCTGGGGTTGGAGTCAAGTCCTCCTAAAACACAGTTTCCTGCAGCTTTGGCATCCCCACCAGCAGTGCTCAGCACGACCCCGTCCTCACCCGTGGTTTCAGGGCTGTGCCAGAGTGAGCCAGAAGCCTGGGTGCCATGGGGGGACCAGGGATGTTCAGCAGCTGGGGACAAAGATCAGGTGGTGCCTGTGCTTGAGGCACACTTATCCCCAGCAGCAGCATCAGCGCTCAGCAGGATGAATCCAGACCAATGCCACATACCTGACCGGAGCCATGTCTTCACCCCAGCCAAATATCCTCCCAACCTGAAGTCCCCAGCTATGAGCCCTCAAATCCCTCCCTCTCTCCATGCTGTTGGGGAAGTAGCCTAGGAGATGTCTGGCTTTTCCAGCTCCGGGCAACCCCGTAGCTCCCCCTTAGCCCCCCAGCCTGAGTGCTGAGGGGCTCCGGGGGGGTCTCGCAGCAGGGGCAATTCCTTGCATGCTTCTGCAGAAACAGCTCCATATCCTTGCTGAGGCTGGAAAAAGGTTATTGCAGCCACAACTCCCCAGTTACAGAGCAAACCTGTGCTCTGGTCCCGTGTGGAACCCCGTAGCAGGAGATGCTTCCCAGCTCCTGACCTTCATTCAGCGACAGCCAGGGATTTTAGTTTAACACCCAGGAGGGAGCATCTCCCCACCCTGCACCTCGAGCGAACAGCCTGCCTGCACCAGGCGCTGCGAGCAGACCCCCAAAAGCAGATGGGCCCAGGGCACCGGTGATGCTCCACGCCTTGCTCTGCCCCAGCTCCCCCCGAGGGATGCTCAGAGCCATCTGTGGGTGCATCCCCGTGCTCCTCCGGCCATAAGAGCAAGCCAGGGTGATGGGTACTGGGATGATAGTACCGGAGAGCTCACTCCAGCCCTGAGACACTCAGTGGCAGGATCCACGGCACCGCCTGATATTTTGCTAATGTTTATGAATTGTGTGAAGCAGACGGAGAAAATAATTCGTCCTGTTAATACCTAAAGTCAGCGTTAAAAGAAAATGACGCTTCACTTTTCCCGCTTTGCCGGCCCACTGGGCAGCTCGCTCTCCCTCTCGGGGAGGACGCGCTGAGCTGTGTCCATGTCGCTGCCTTTTGGGGCACTTTGGCTTTGGGAACAGCCACGGAGGATCCCAAAAGCTGTTGCAAAGCCCCTGTGAGGCAATGCTGTATCGGCACCGCATCCAGCCCGGTGCTCGGCTGCCGGGGGAGTGATGGGGGGTACTGTGCAAGGCGTGGCAAAGCCGGGGTGTGCTGCAGGTGCTCTGCGTGGAGCCCCTTCCCAATCACCTCCGTCCTGGCTGCCCATCTTCCCTTCCTGCGGCCACGCGTTACTCAGCTGCTCGGCCAGGAAGTGAATCCCCGGCGGGATGGGCAGGAAATAGTCAAGCATGTGGTGTGCAATGGCCAGTGCTGGCCTGGCAGGTCCCGGACCCCAATGTCACCCTCCTGTGTGGGCACCATGGCTGTCACGGGCTCCTGGTGAGGCTGGCGGAGAGAAGCATCAGGCAGGGTCGAGGACTAGGTGCTTCTGCCCAAGGGAGATGCCTCCCTGTGGTCCCCTCTGCCTGTAGGAGCTACCTGGTGTCCCATGGGCAATGTCCTTTCTCGGTTCCCATGCCAGCCCCGCGTGGCATGACCAAGCACACGAGCTGCCTAAGGGGAGAAGCCAGTAACCAGGGAATCAGGCACGTTTCCTCCAGGCTGCCCGTGGTACCCATTAGCCGAGCAGGGATGCTGCAACGCTCACTCAGCACCTGCAAACCTGCATCTCCAACAGCACCACTGCACACCCTCGGTCATCCCCGAAACCCTCCCCTACCTTCTCCCTCCTCCAGATCGTGGTCTGGGGGCCCAGCCAGAACCTAAGGACGGGGAGGCAAAAGCAGCTGAGGGACAGTGAATGCTGACACATCCCCCTCACAGCAGCCACATGGGGATAAGGGCAGAGTCTGTGAATCGGCATCGCTTTCGGGAGCGATGCTCCTCCAGGTTGAGGAGCCGGGGCTGTCTGGCTCAAGGACAGGGTGTCCATGCCATGGCCGGACCACTGGCACGGCCCCTTGGCCTCGCTCTGCTCCCTACGTGGCACCTCCTGCACTGTTGTAACACTGCAGTGTTACATGTCCAATCTAAACCCAAGGAACTGGTTTTGCTGGGAAGACCAATTTGACACTGGCAGCAGCACAGAGGGGCTTTGGTGTTCATGGCTTGGGGTGTTAAGGGACAACTGTCCCCTGAGTCGCAGGTTCCCTGCTAGGGAAATGCTGCTGCTGCCAGCATGGTGCCGGTGGGACGTACACCGGGTCTGACCGCGGGCAGGGGCAATGGTTGATGTTTGCTCACTGGTGGCACTGGATCGGGGAAACCTGCTGCCTGGCTGGGTTTCTGTTTGGGAGGGTATTTAAGGGTGTTCTCCAGGGTGTGCCAGCCCTGGCCTCCACCCTGCTTTCACAAGTGCCCTCTCCGAAAGGAGCTTGTTGTTTTCGGCCTTGGAGCAAATGCAATTAGCACTGGCGAGGTTCCCCCATGGAGGCCGGGCTGCCAACAGGCAGAGCAGTGACAAGGTCCAGCTGTGCCAGGAACCTGGGGACAGTCACATCCCCTCTCCATGCCCAGGGCAAGCAGAACCCGGCTCCATCAAGAGCCCAGCAGGATGCAGCAACCCAGCCAGCTGGGGGGAGCTGGAAACCAGGGGATGTCTCTGGTCTGGGGGGTTTGAACATCTTGTCCTGCAAGGAGTGGATCCCCACACTTCGTGGGAGACAACCTGGTTGGAAACCGAGGACCAAACCCAAAGCCAAGCAACACGCACGAGTCCAAAGAGCGGGTGCTTGCTCCGGGGTTGCTGGTGCCTCTGACAGCCACCCCTGTGCCCACAGACCATGGTCCTCACCCCACCTGGGGCAGCCATGGGCCTCAGCCCGTCTCTTGGGCTCTGCAACGCTGCGTTGGTGCCATAGCTCAGTTTTGGTCTCTCCCTGCAGTCGTGGAGGTGACCACGATTGTCTCGGGGCTCAGCCAGCCTGGATGGCATTTCTGGGCTTGGCCTTAGCTGCGCGGGGACATGTCCCATGGCACTTGGGTACCGTCATGTCACCAAACGTTTTCACTGGCTCTTTGGAAGAAAGACAAGTTGGGAGAAGGGATCTCTGTCTCTTGTCAGCATCAGCCCGACATCAGCAACTGCTCTGGTGCTCCTAAGCAAAAAGGCAAAGTTAGGGAGTGTGCAAATCCCACCTGCCCGGCAGCCCTCAAATACCCACCACATCCCGGTGCCTAGCCACCAAAAGGCTCCAGTAGGTGCCAAGCCAATAGATCTGCTTCTCCTTGCAATCTAAACCGGTCCCCACTGTACTGGAGTGACAGCTATACAAACCAGGGTGAATCGCTCCCCTCCTGCATCCAGCACAAACCTGAAGGCACGATTCATCCCCAGGGGAACTGGAGCCGGGAGCTGGTTCGTGGAGGGCAGTCGGCGCTCTGCCGGTTATTCAGAGCAAGGGCAGAGGGCTTGGAAGAAATCACACACGTGCACAGGGAAGGAGGTGAATTTAGCCACCGTAACCTCACCTGAAAACCAGCCTTGAGTTATGGGTCCCGCTTGCAGCTGGGACCTGGTGGCCGTCCCCGTGCATCCGTGCTGCCTCGCAGCGCCAGCAGACAGTGGGTCCTATCCTGCTCTCCCAGGTCCGGTCCCGGCAGAGGGAGCTGTGACATTAGCGAGCCCAGCCACAGCTCTCTGTGCTAGGATGGCAGCCCCGGGCTTTGGAGAGGGACCAAAGAAAACAGTGCTGGGGCCCCAGTGCCGTGCAGCCTTCATGGAGAACTTGCCAACTCAGCACGTCTGATCGCTCGCCCTTTTGCCTGGAAATCGAGCCAAGAGTTATGCAGAACTTGTACATTCAAATATAAAAACACTTTTAGCGCTAAAAAACACTTTTAAAAAAGCTCCTCCTTGGTTTGCATCTGTGCAGAAAGATCTCGGTGCAGCGGTGGTGTTCAGCTGATGCCAGAGCATCTCTGTGTGGCACGAGTCTGGGACTAGGGACCCCCCACCACTCCTGGTGGGGCTTCAGCCACTTGGGGAGCAGTTGGACAGAGCCACCTTGCAAAGAGTATTTCTTGATGGCAAAAAGTCTTTCTCCTCCCCTACACCCCTCCCCCTCAGGGCACGCACAGACAGGGAACAGCACAGCCATCCTCCAAACAGGAAAAAAACACAACCTCCACAGCTCCAAAGGGACAAGCGTGGTCCAGATCCCAGCCAGACCCGGGCTGAGCACATACAGGCTGCCGGGAGTCACTCTGTTCAGGTCATTCCTTATCATTTGCATCCTTGAGATAAGGCTGGATAAGCAGTACCAGTAACACCGCGCGGTGTGTCTCTGATCTGGTAGCTTGCATCACAGCCTGAACCGGCACGTGGCCAGCACCCCATGGCAAGGGGCTGCTGACTCCCTCCCGTTAGGATATGTCACTGTGAGACCAGGGGAGGGCGCGGGTCCCCAGCCCGCTGCTGCACCCCAGAAACACTCCCGCCAGCCAGGAGTTGCCCATAGATCACGTATGGAAAATGGCACAGTGGAGCTGGGAGCTGAGGGCTCGGAAAGCGAGTGCGATGGTCAGCAAGAGATGCGATGGGTCTACGGAAAACAACTAATGCTACGGTTTGGAGCTGAGCTGTCTTTTGAGGGGTGATGCATCAGGGATGCTTGGAGTAGGCTCTGGGCTGCAGCCTGGTGCTGTGCGCGGTTCTGGGAAGCTCATGGAGGCAAAAGTCCAGGCCCTTCGCACGCAAACTGCTTATGCAGCTCAGTGCCCTGGAGAGACAGGGCAGAAACCCTGCCTCCCTGGGACAGCCGTTTGACCAGCACGCTAGAAGACAACTACCAACACGTTCAAAACACCATCTTAATTTCAGATTGTCTCACTCAAGACAGCACAGACTGGACTCACAGACGTGCTGGGCACCTGCTGGTGAGAGTCAGGGCTGGCACATCTCAAGCTTAACAGCCCCAAGCCACAGTAAACGAAAGTCCCTTCCAAAAACACCGGATCAAACATGGTACCAAAGCAGCCAAGAAGAAGGAGAGAGGTCAAGACTTCCCATCCCCCTGCTCCTTCTCCAGTCCAAACGCCAAATCAACCACTTGCTCAAGAAAGAATGGGTGTAATTTTTTTATTTTGGTTCCCTTTGAAAATACCATTACATATCTCCTTCTGTTCATGGCTTCGTGCGGTCCCCTCAGCCTGTGACAGCACAGTCTCCTAGCCAGCTGGGCAGCACACTTGCTCCTCCAGCAGGCAGGTGACCACTGTCCCTTCAAGGTTGACAGGTTGGAGCTGCCTGGTCTGATCTCAGCAGTCGTCCCTCCGTACCAGGTATTGCTTGGGAGCATCGCACAGACAGGGAGCAGAGCGAGGGAGCAGGAGGGCAGTCCAGAGGGACTGGTGGGGATGGCTGTAGCTTTCAGCTGCCCCAGGAAGAGAGTCTCTGGCTTGTGTTTTCTGGCAACGTAGAACTGAGTTTGTTTCTCGATCATTGGAAAAAAAAAAAAATTATAAAATTATGCTGCTGTTATCTGCAAAGGGAAAGAGAAAAATTTGTCAGCACCCTGAGGAGCCAAGACTGAGCTGTACAGAAAGCCTGTACAACCACCAAGAAGCACACAGATATTTGAGGGTTGGGAAGCCTGAACAACACCGTGGATCGGGGTGTCAGCAGATGTGACAGTGAGGAGACCCACACTGATGCCTTTCCTTCACCTCTGTGGTAGGCAGGCAGTCCTTCAAACCCAACCAACCAAACCCTGGAAACACCATAAACCAGCAACAGCTCCAACCCAGATACACAATCTCCAAAAGTCTGAGTAAGATCTCAAGCATTTGGGGAAGGATTCCCAATACCACTGGGCACTGCCGTCAGCCTGCTCCCACCGGGAATTGCGGTTGATTTCCTAACGTCTTCAAAAGGTGAAGAGTCAAGACAAGCCTAAGTATGGTTGAAAATCCCAGTTACAGGGACTCAGAAGAATCAGACCACAGCAGTGTCTGCATTCATGTAGGTTATGAAACAAAACAAAGGCTTCACGTCCTGCCCAGCCACATTAGAGCTGTTGAGTAATGAACTAACACTATTGCCACCTCTCAGAACTCTCATCGTTTCCACACAAGCAGGAATTTGCCCACACACAGAAGCACTGAGGTTACCTGGACTCCTACTCTTCCAAGTGGGTTGAAAACAAGACCTTACATTATCCACATCTCCACCTGATGAAGGGTTTAATCGCTCAGAGGGCCCATCTCCTACTTACAGTTCAGTGTCTACAATGACATCTGGCTTCTCCAGAGTTTGCCGTCTCCTCTGGATGGCATCCACAATCTTTTTCCTGGGGCCCAATGGGATATTGATGCTCTTCAGGTCATTGTCTGAACACAGCATGAGGGCCTCCAAGTCGATCTTTTCCTTCTTCAAGATGGAGATGAACTCAAACATGTGCAGGGAAGCCAGAAAAGTCTCCAAGGGGCTGGTGTCTGGTTCATCATCATCATCTAAACCCAGCTCCACCTCATCCCAGGGTAGCTCCTCCGCGTTCCTCTCCTGCAGGCTGTTGGCACTGCCAATGCTATCGTTGAGACTTGGCGAGCGCTGCAGGCGGCTCCGCAGTTTGACACCTACCCCATCTGTGTTGTCTTCACCCAGCATGCCAGCATCCTCCCGGCCAATCCCAAAGAGCCCGCTGCTGACGTAGTTGCGCCGGAACACCATGGTGCCCAGCCCAGGGCGGTTGAACAAGGAGTCGTGGCCAGAGTCGGTGCTGA
This sequence comes from Burhinus bistriatus, assembly GCA_013397275.1. Lineage (NCBI taxonomy): Eukaryota > Metazoa > Chordata > Aves > Charadriiformes > Burhinidae > Burhinus > Burhinus bistriatus. Next base: position 113,254 of record VYXH01000943.1, on the reverse strand, counting down.
CTTCCGAGTGGGCTGAGTCCATGTGCAAGCCTGGGTCACTTATGGCACGGGAGACAGTGTCTTCATCCGTGAGGAACATGTCTCTGATATTACGCCGAGTCCACTCCTTGGGGCTGGCATATGTGCCCTGCTTCACAAACATGACATCGTTCCCCAGCTGCAGACCAGAGAGAGACCGCACGCTTTTCCTCCCATCCTCGTAGATCTTGAACGTCCCGTCCACCTGCTTCTTCTTCTCTAGCTTCTTTTGTATTTTTGTCTTTCCCTTGGCTGTGCCATGGATGGTGGCTTGTGAGTATGGCAGGGAAGTCACCATAGACATGTGTTGGAATTTCTTGCTTAAGGTGCTACTCGAATAGCTGGAGAAGCTCATGGTGTCCGAATTATCTGACATCTCCTTTCTATACCGTTTCTCCATCCTTTCGTGGTGCTTCTTCTGCAGCTTCACGCAGTCCTTAATCCTCCGCTCCGCATCCCGAAAGGCCTTGTCCTTCAGTTTACTCACCAGCTTGGGGTTGAGGCTGCTCTGCTTGGCAGCAATAGAGTCCAGGTAACGCACACACTCCATGTGCCCCTTCATGGCCGCCATGTCCAGCGGGGTGTGGTAGTCATTGTCCAGGCACCAGATGTTGGCCCCAAAAGAGATGAGGAAGGAAAGGCAGTTCAGGTGGCCATTGGCTGCTGCCAGGTGGAGAGGGGTGTTCCCCCAGATGTCACATTTGTCTGGATCGCCCCTAGACAGCAAGGAAAACAACTGGTTAGCATGCAGGCACGGCTGACAGACTCTACTGAGATATTCCCAGTTGTGCAGGGGCAAATCAGCACCATGAACTGTTGCCTCCTTGAAATAAGAAGTTACATGCCTCTGGCCCCCACAGCTTAATTTTAAGGGTGTCTTCTGGAGGGGTGTACCACTGACATGGATTCACGTGCCTGACACACAAGTCTGCGGTAATTCCCATGACTTGAATTTAGCTCTCAGAAGACAAATGTTCCAGCAACAAACCAACTTTTGGAGGGAGGCAAGCCAGATTCTGAATAGCCTAGAACTGAGACTGAAATATGGGGCTGATTCCAGCTCAGACATTAAGCTTGTTATAAAATTTCAAATCTCAAACATCCCATGAAATTCTAGTCAGATTCTATCTTCAAATCTTGGCTTCATTCAGATTCTGTGGAGAGACATCCTAAAAATACCTCTCTATACACCACATCCTGTGTGGGACACCATGGGGTTCCACCATGATGGTAGCACCACCATCAAATGGCCATCCTCAGCAATGGTCCTGAAACCCACCAGCTGCTGCACCTTCCCACCCTCCTGTTCATTGGCGCCTGGGGAAATCTGGGGCACAAGAGGGCATGTTGTGAGTAGAGAATAAGAGCAAAGTTGCTGGCATTGGCCTCGGGGTTGGGGTTTTGCGGGGGTTTTTGCGGTACCATGCTTGGTTTCGATTGCATGGCTTGAAGTGCGTTGGTATTAGCACATCCTGAGAATCCAGTTTCAGAGAAAGTGGAGATTAGGTTTCTGCACTCCTCAAGAGCTAGACACTCGGCTAATGCCATTAGCATCTCTTCTCACACCGTGCTGGACCCTATCCCAGCGAGCTGCTGACGGGACACAACTGCTCGTCCACATCTCCTGCCTCCTGTGACAGGACGGACACAAACCTAGGGCTGAAAGGAAGTCTGTCCTCCTGACATTCCTCTGTATTTATGATCTGCTGAAACAAGAGATAGTTCACACCCCTGCTGGCACCAGCCTTTCCCCGAGCGCATGTGCTAATGATATGCAGCCAGCAGCAGTATCTGTCAACAGGGCGCTCTCCCTTCGTGCACATGGATAAGGCAAAGCCTTTTATTACGGCCGTGCAGCTCCACCACCCTCAAGAGCAACTCCCCGCAGGCAGCAGAGCTCTGGCTCGGCACAGCTCCTGCCCATTTCTGCACCACCCTTTTCGATGAGGTCTAGAGGAACCAAGCACTGTCCCTCTGCCATGAGGACGCCAGCTCCAAGCCTTGGTGACACTAGGAGTCTGGAAGGAGAATGCACACTTGAGACCTTCAGCCCACGTTACTTTACTCCTTGCTGCTTTAGGGTCCGTGTTGACAAGAGCTGGGAGCAGCAGAGCCCAGAACCGTCTCCCAACCCCACGTGCTTTGTGCTCGTCTCACTTGAAAGAGTCTGAAAACTTCTTCAGAGAAAGACTGCGGAGATCACAGGAGCTGAGGGACTTCTTTTCCCTGCCAGCTTTGAATCTTCATCACTAGTGCCCATGCACAAGACCCAGTAAGACCCTCAACCAGCACATTCACTCTCCCGTACCGCAGACAGGTTCCCTGCTGCCCGCTCTGGACAATGCTGTTCAGGGAACAGTGGAGCCAGAGCAGAGCCACCTGGCCGGTGTGATGTCTAGTTCACAATCCTCAGGCTTTACCAACACCTCAGCTATGTAATACTGAAGGGAAATGATTCTCCAAAAAGGCAGAAGCAATGAAACAGCGTCCAGAGGTTAGGCTAGAGATTATTTGGACCCAGAGCATGAGCTTTCTGGCTGTTTTGCCTGAGAGCTGCTATGAGACGCACTCAGCTTTCCCCTTGTAGGAGCATCAACAGTAGCTCCACCATGCACATATTGTCACAAAATTTGTAGAAACTTATTAAGCATAACCTTGAGCCTCCTGGCAAATTCAGTAAGCTAGTCAAAAGGTTCAAAACGGTGTAAGGGCCAAAAAGGCCCACAAACCCAGCAGGACTTCTGTATCCAGGGTCTTCAACATCTCTCACAGAAGCACAGAAAGGCTTCAAAGATGGGTGCTAGGGAGGAGAAGGGCAGGAGATCACAGGGTTGAGGAACCGTGAAGCCAGCAGAAGGAGAAGGAGTTGTTGGTACTCTGGCAATGCTGAGTTTCCAGGAGCGGTAACTCCCCAGCCCTCGCCTCTACCCTCGTAGTGACAGGTCCAGGCTGGGAAATTCATGGGGAGGATAAATATTTGATGAATTGCAAGAGAGGAGTAAATTATTGATGGAGCTGGATTAAAAAGCCAGTGAAACTGGAACTGCCAGGGCTGGCGGTGGGACTCCAGCACGTAAAGGGCTGTTCATTTGTTTACGTGTATTCTGAATGGGCAGATGAGCCAGGGCACCGTGAGGGTCCCAACATGTACGTGGACTCATGATAAGGCCAGTGACTTAGCAGTGGACTCACTAGAAATAATCTTGCTCCCCAAGCCAAGCATATGGATGCTTGATCCATAAAGTCCACCTCAGATCTCGTTCTCATGTCTGTCTGGTTCAGGTGGCAAAGAGCAAAGCCAGGGAGGTCTTGGTGGATTCATATTTGAAGGTGTCCTTTCCTCATGCTTTTCACCACCTCAGAGAGTGAAGGGAAAGAGCATCAAAACCAGCTTTCCCTGGATGTTTCCACTTTCTAGAAAAGAGAGTATTGGAGCAAAAACAGATCTCCAGGTCCCTTTGCCTTATAAAGGTCTGCCGCAGGCGCTAAAAATGCATCAGAAGGGAAAGAAGAACGGTGAGTTGCAAAGTAGAGGTGTTTGATCCGGCACAGATAATAAACATGAGGCCCTCCCGCTGACAGGTGTCTGTCCCAGCAAAACTTCACCTCCAGGGCGCTGCACACGAGGAGGTGCTGACTGCAGGGTCCACTAAGTGGGAACGTATTTTAATAACAGGTGTGAAGTGCAGCACTTTTCAACTTCAAAGCGTTTTCGAGTGCTGAGTCAACTCCTGTAATAATCATTATTAAAAACGCTGTTAATTGAGCCCCTTAGGTGGACATGTGCATCTCCTGAGTCATTGCGTTTGCACCACGACACGCACACTCACTCCCTTCCTGCCGGTTTTTCCCCTCCACTTCTCCCATAGGATCTCAATTAGCCAGGCAATCCACCAGCACTTACACATGTCCTTCCCTGGCTGCACGTGCGAAGTTCCTCTGATAGCAATGGGCTGGCTCACACCCTGGTTCATGGTTGTGTGTGAAGGATTGGGCCCTTGAACTGGGAACCAGCTGGGTGCAAAGTATCTCTGGCTCCTGTAAAACGTTTTTGGATGTAGGAAGAGGGAAAAATAATTTATGGCTCGAGGAAAAATCAGTCAGCTTCAGCATAGCCAGTCAGGGCAATGACTCAAGTGAAGCCTAGAAATAAGGAGAAAAGATGATTTTTTTGGAGCCAGAGCAAAGCCGTGGGTCCTGTATCCCAAGTTTTGTCCAGGTGGTGGGTAGCTCAAGGATTCAGCTTTTCTCCCACAAGTTCAGATCCCAAAAAATCCAGCACAGATGCTGTAGGTGAGGTTCATCTTAGGGCTCTCTGCCTCTCGTACCAGCAAAAAGCTAGGCTAGCAGTTATCGTTACTGGCGATTATTAACGCTGGTTGTACTGTGGTAGTGCCTAGGGGCACATCTACCGGCTCAGCGCTTCACCGTGCCCAGGTCTCACGCTGACTCCAAGCAGCCAGCTCAGGTGCCGGAAGCGACGAAGCTGCGACAGCGCTCCACCCTGCTCCTTCACCTGCCCGGCAGGTCATCACCCAGGGGAAGGTCCCTCACCAACACGGCCACGCTGCTCCTGGCACCCACGTGGCCGTCAGCCCTGTGGTGTGCAGAGGATGCCCATCACCTTCACGTGCCTTGCTGCAACCTCCACTGCAACCCTGCCCCAGCCGGGGTGGTGTGACTCCCTCGAGCAGCCTGGCTGATGTCAGGAGCCATCTCGTCCCCTCCAACCCACTGCTGAGCCCCTTGCACCCCTCTGCCATTAACAGCCAAAGCATCCACGGCCCCCGTTTTTGTAAGAAGGGAAACTGAGGCACACCTCTGCAAAGAAATGCCGGGTGACAAAGCTGACTGCAGACCTGTCTAGCAGAAAGACACATCCTCACCTCTCCCGTGGTCCACTCCAAGGCAAGAAAGTCCTGGCCGTTCCCAGGCGAGGCCCCCAGACCCGTGGTTAACTGGAGCTGGATTGATGCCCACCACTGCCACAGCAGGTCATAACGAACCACGCTGAAGAATTACTGCCTCTGAAAAGCTGCAATACTAAATGCCAGTTAGCCTGCCTTTTCCCAGCCGTCATGTTAATTGAGTTTGCTTCCCTCTCTGGAGCCCAGCCAGCAGGAAGAAAAAGGCTTTTTGTGTTGCAAACAAGAAGGATGAGCCACTGCAGATCCCTCCGTCCCAACCCTTCTCTCCATCCCCATGCAAAGGTGGCACGGAGCCACAGACACATCACCGGCTGTTATGGACAGAGCAAGAAGCCTGTTTCGTTACCCCTTCTGTGTTGGTTGAGATGACAAACTTTCCTCAAGGACCCGTCAACAGATTTATTATACTTTCTTTCCCCCTCCCCATTTCAGCCCTACGCCACAACCTGCCGAACGCACAGGCGTACGAATGAGGATCCCTCACTGCTGACAGAGCCTAGATAACCCTAAGTGTCCATCAGCCTGGCCTGCCGTGGGGCACAACCATCACAGCCGTGATTTTTGCCCCCAGCAGCCCCCCTCCCACAGCCCGGCTTTCTCAGGGTGCCTCCGGTCGACCTCCCCAGACTTTTCACGACAGCCTGGCCCCAGCGCTCAATCTCCCAGGTTGTCTGGGTGCCAGTCGCATCACCCGGCACTGGCAGGGAGGATTTGGCGTTTCCTCCTGCCCCAAGACTCCCTCATCACCCCCTGTGCCTCAGCATCCCCCTGCAACCCAGTCAGAGGCTAATCAGCCCCCTCGGACCCTGAAGCTGGCTCCCACCCCATCCCCGCACGGAGCCAGCCCAGCCCCGAAGCCTCCGCACCCCTGGGCACTGCTCCACACCGTGGTCCCACATGCTCCTGCCTTGCAGCGCAGGGCTTTCCGTGCCGAAGGAGGAATATTTTGACAGCAGATGCCAGACAGAGAGAAATGCCCTGACACTTTGGGACACTCGAGGGTCTTCCCTCTTGCCTCCCAATCGTTATAGTGCAGGTGTAATAGTAACATCTCCAACACAGAATTAAGTTTCATCTCTGAACAAGACTTAAATACCTTTGCATGTGTCGTTTTAAGCACTAGCAGAAAATTACAGGGTCTGCCCACGGGCTCTCCTGGGTCCTGCATGATTTCCCCTCTCTGTCACCCCTGTCCCCAGGCTGGGGCTTTCCTGCCTCTCGCCGGCCCAGAGCCAGCCCAGGGAGCAGAGGTCTGCCTGCCTCCGCACCGAGCCCAGCGGCGGGGCAAGGAGGCTTCGCTGATCTCTGCGTGGTCCTGGGCAAGGATCTGACACACGGAGATGAATGCAGGGAGGTAAACGCATCCTGCAGCCCCGCAGACGTTCGCTTTGCTCCATCATCCATCACGTAAAGGGCACTGGGCTTTTGCCAGGCTATTTTCCCTGTCAGGAACAAACGTATATTAGGCTGTTAATTAAACAGCAACCAAGCTGCACTCAGACATGATTGAGCCCGCAAGGACCTTTTAATCCAATGTGAATTTATAAAAGGGGTCCCTCCGTGGAAAAGCAGCCCTTGGGCTTCGTGGAGAGGCAGAACCTGCTGCCTTGGACGCGTGGGTTGGCGGGGCAGGCAGCGGTGCCGCAGCCACCAGGCTTTGCCTTCCCGGAGAGGCGTTCATCCACAACACGGGCCTTTCAGACTGACTTTTTGGCTATCAAAGAGTCTTTGGAACCATTTCTAACTTCAGGGTCTCATACCCAGACCTCCTGCCCTTGTGTCTCTGGCCTTGGGTGATGATTCCCTTCCCGGCAGGAGCTCAGAGCAGGTTTCTCCTGGGCACAGTCTCTCCTGGGAGGTACACAGTAAATCACAGCCCCCACCCAGGGAAGCATGACGGGGCTCTCAGCCCAGGAGCATCTCGGGATGCACCACTCCGAGCGACGTCTTGCTCTCTCCCCTCTGGACTCTGAAATAATCTTTTCCTGACCACACTCCTATTGCATCAGGCACTCAAGGACTTCTCAAAGTGACTCTGTACACAGCCTTTCTGACCCCAGGATCTGAAAAGAAAATGTTTTACTACGGAAGGACAGCAATGTGTGGGGGAGCTCTGCCTGCAAGTACGGCCGGCCAGGACCAGGGGAACCGGCTGAAGGTTTTGCACAAGCAGACCAGAGTATCAGGAGATGCTGAGAGCCCAGGAATTGGCACAGTGGAGATGCGGCTGACCGGGTGTGAGAGCTGCAAACGCAGCCCAGGTTGGACACAGAAAATCCCCACCTGGGAGCTGATGGCCCCACTAAGCCCCAACCCAACATGGAGAAGCAAAGCCCTTCCAAGGAGGCACGATGTACATCCAGGCAGCTGGCCTCAGCACTACTCCTCAATATCAGAAAGAAGTAAATCAAAATCAGCACCACCACCAATCTCTCAACACAAGGCAGAGACCACCCCACCTTGGATACCTTTAGATGAGACACTCAGAAAAGCAACCGGAGTGGGAAGGAAGCGCTGGAACGTGCTCCCTTGGGAGGGTGGTAAGAACAGGAGCCACATACAGCTCAGCAAGGAACGAGGTATGGCAGCTCTTGTCTGAGCACAGACCTTTTACAGTTCCTCAACACCAAGATGTAGAGCCCTCCAACCTGACAAGCCCTCTCAGTCCCACTCCCCTCTCTCTACCGCATCCACGCTTACGGAGCAAGAGACCCTCAGATTTGGCATCCCAGGGTGAGGGACCAAGAGAGATAGATCAGCATCGAGCAGCAGCCCCCACAGGGGAGACCGGGCTTAAAGAAATCTGCTCTTGGGGAACCTGTTCCTGAATTTCCTGGGCTCCAGGTGCATGACAGGCTGCCCAGGGGTCACCTATTCAGACCTTGCTTTGGGTAAAACAGACAAGTGTCACCTACTGCCAGCTGGCACAGCACACATATCTCTATGTGAGCATTTTTGGGGACAGAAGGAGCAGTTATTCTCTCTGCCCCTTCATTTAAAAGGGCTTTTTCCGTGGCAGAGACCCGATGGGCTTGTACTTCAGCTCTGCCGGCTTTACAGGACCTGCCTCAGAACTGCAAAGCACTTCCAGGGGGGACCCAGCCCCACCTGGGGACCTGCGAGCAGGGTTTGGGGCAGGAGCGGTTATAGGGTCAGAGGAGCTGGGAAAACAGAGCGGTTATCAGGAGCGTTGGATTAGACTCAAAGCACCACAAGGAGAGAAAAATAACAGCGGGGAGGACAGGAGCAGGGGTGTTATGGACAGAAGCCCTCATTTTGTGGGGCACCTGCACCCATGCTGACCTGCCAGCAGGGAAGGGGGAAAGACGGGGTCCCAGCTACCCCGTCCCCTGGGACCAGCCCCGTGCATTTGCCAACACTCACCCTCTGCTGACAATGAGGCGCAGGGCATCCAGGTTGCCATGGTAGGCAGCCCACAGGGTCGGGGTCATGCCATCCTCATCCGGTGAGTTCAGGTCCTTCTTGGTGGCTTCCTTCAGGAGGTCCAGGTAGCCATCCCTGGCTGCTCGGTGGTACTGGTCGTTCATGGTGCGGATCGGTCCCTGGGCGAGCGCATGGGTGCCCAGGGGGGCTCAGAGGATGGGCATGGATGTGGGGAAGGGGGAGCTGCCAGGAGGGCCCAGCTCACTTCGCACAGCGTCACCCGTACCAGGACACCTGAGAAGTCCTGGCCGGGGAGGCAGGAGCTCCTCCAAGCCCAGCCAGCCAGGCTCTTCAGCGCTTCCCCTGGGTCCTAAGCATCCTCCGGCCCTGACGGCTCCTCGCAACAAACCTTTCACGCACCAGCTCCACGGCACATTAAAAAAATCCAATTAAGCAGCATCACTGCGCCGGGCTCAGCCAAGCGATACGGACACAGGGTCATGCAGCCACAGCTTGCCATTTCTACATGTCCCCTAAGTGGAGCAGCAGCCAGAAAGGCTCACGGGCCGTATCCTGCCCAATAACTCCACATGCCCCTCACCGTAGCCATCCCATCTCCAGTGAGGGTCAGCAGCAGCCACAGGAGGAAGCACGGGCTGATGGACCACGAGCCCCCGTTGCCGCCACTCACAGCCCCGTTGGAGCAGGGCAGCAGCAAGGACCTAGGGGGATGCTCCTGCTCCATGCAGAGATGACTGAGAGCAGTTTGGTGGCTGCCCGAATCTCAAAACAACACCAAGGGTGTTCACAGCTCAGCTTTTCCTAGTAAAAAAAAAATAAATTATATATATACACACATACATATATATGTACATATGTATATATATATATCTTCCTAGTGTCACTAGGAAGACGACAGCAGACCCAGTCACCATCCCTGTCCCCCCACTACCTGCCTGTGCCCACAGGACTCTGCTTTTTAGGGAATCACAGAACAAACTGTGCAGCAGGAATCTGTGATAACCCAAAGTAACTCAGACAGGCTAGAAAAATTCCCTTCCTCCCGTCTTTGGAGACCAAAAAAAACCCCCAAAACCAGACCCGCTCCCGTCTGTAGCTTGGTACTTCTACCATGGTGTAGAGGGGCAGCGTCTGGTCGCCAGTGCATTTTATGCTAACGCAGAATTCCTGGCTGCGGTGAGCCCCATGGGGAGCTGGGCAGCCCCAGGCAATCTTGCCTCCAGGCCAGGGTTCCCAGGCTCCGGGCACCCTCTGCCGTTGGGAGAGACAGAGCCAAGCCTGGACGTAGACCAAAGCATGTGGCTGTCGCAGCACATCGTGCCCAAAGGTGAATCGTATCCCCTGGGACACACTGTCAAGGAGGAGGAATTTCCTGCTCCTCTCTTGAGCATTTTGTCTGTCATGTCCTGGCTCTAGGGGTGGAGATCTCCAGGGCTGGACCCTGTGTCTGCCACCACAGCCCTGGGACAGCGCACTGGGTTTGGAGAGGAGAAAAGCGCACCCAGGAGGTGGGTCAGAGAGGGAGAAAAGAGCGGAAAAACGGGGAAAGATTGAAAGACAGCAGCAAAGAGGGATGGAAGGTAATGAGCAGAGAGGAGGAAAACCAGAGAGAAACACAGCTTATTTTAGTAAGCAAGAAAATGCCCCAGGACAGCAGGGTGGCCCAAAAGCAGTCCTGGGTGCACCCACGCAAACTGCAGTGATCAACCCCTGGGTGACCAACACGGAGTCACCATCCCGGCTGCCTGGGGCCACCTGTAAGTGCACCAGAGGGAGGGTCGGCTCAGCCTCCCTGGGCAAGTCCTGACGGGATGTACTAAACATCGAGGTATTTGCCTCTGGGATCCTTCAAGGTGAAAAGCAGCATAGTAATGCCTGCAATTCATTACCGAGGTTATTTAATGATTCTTGTATTATTACTAATTAAGCTTGTTATGCTGTATGGTAGCTCCCAGGGGGGACTGGGAGCATTGCCCAAGGCAGTAAACACTCTTTCCTCTCTTGCTGGCTCTTAAGGACAAAAGAGGGAGGATAAATCAGTGCATTTAGCCCAGGGGGACTCTGAACCTCTGAGCCTCTGCAAAACATCACCGTTATCAGCTCAGATTCACCACAGGGGAGTCTGGGCTTCCCCTGGGAAAGGCTACAGACTGAGAAAAGATCAACCACTCACCCCAAAGAGGAATCCCGGAGGATCAGCAGAGGCCAGGCAGGGCAGACCCGGTCCTGCTTGTGGCAGCCGGCTGGTGGCAGCACGGGAAAGACACGTGAAGGTCTCCCTGGGCTGCAGAGCAGATGCTGAGCTCTCCTTCACCATCCCACATCGTTCAGTTTGATGCTGTCCCCGCAGTGCTGCAAGAAGGAGCACAGCGGTGAGCAGGCAGGAGTGGGGCTGAGAAATGCACAGCAAACTGCCCCATCTCTGTGCCTGCCCTGGAGAAGGCAAGCAGCAGGGATGTCTCCAAAAGAAGCATCCTCATGAAGGAAAAGACCTTGTCCCTGTCCACTCAGAACTGCACTGGGTCCCCCTATATCCCCCATTGAAATATAACAGCTGGGGCAAAAGAGATCTTGAGCAAAAACTCTCCCCTCACCTGGCAAATGCTTGAATCCCATCTGCGCCATGGTTTGTAACATGACTTCTTCCTCCTTGAAGCTCTGAGGGCCAGAGAAAGGTGATCCCACCCTGAAAAGTCAAAGGCAGTGCGTCAGCAAAGGGCAACATGGATTCCAGTCCCTAAATCGTGCCCTATTCTAGTACTGAACCTTCCTCATTGTTGTCACCATAGGCGAGAAAAGATTGAGCTGCCCTTGGCACTGAATAGATACAAATGCAAATTTATTCCTTTTCCTCAAAAACATTCCAGGCATAGAGCGTAGTGATGGGAATAGTACAGGGTGAGGCACAATATTTACTGTGCTCAGTTAAACAGAAAGCCAAGCCCAAAATCATCAGCAAAAGTAAATTCGTCAACTAAACCATCTTCTCTCAAGGCAAGAGATCTCATGCGTGTAGGGAGATGGGTTTGATGGGGTGGCTTTTCTCTACGGTGACCATGACCCTGCGACTGAGCGGTCCATGCCATGCTTAGCAGTGTTGTCACCTCATGCCCTCCCAGGTAAATAACCCTTATCTCCTCATCTCTCTCCTGCTTCCCCAAAATCAGCAATTGCACAAAATGGATCACATGAGTTTCTCCGAGAAGCCCATGAAGCACTTCCGTCAGCTCCAGACATGGTATAAATCACAGAGACATCCCAACGGGTATAAATTCTTTGGCTGACCAAGCTGCAGCAACGGGGAAACTTCTCCAACAGCCTGGCAAGAGCAGAGATTTGGATTCCAGACAGCAAAACAGGTTGGTGGACCGGCTTTGTTTGAAGAGTTAATTTGCTTTGTTTCAGGTTTTTCATTGAGAGTCAATGAAGTCCCAAGCTTGGCACAGGCAAGGGGCATTAGAGGGAGTGACAGTGGACACAGCTCACATCCTGACTGGTATAAACCATGAATCCAAAGATTCCCAGGGCTTTCTTAGCTTTCAGTGGCCTGTTCCCTACCCAGGAAGTATGACATTTTCTCAGAATGTTTAGTGGTTGGCATTTAGAAATCAAACCACATTGGCCGTTTGCCCCAGGATATTTGATCCTGTGGGTGCTTTTCTGGTGTTTTTCCAACATCTTGCATCAATAAACACCTAAATGTTGCGTGAGAAATTAGGCATGCTTTGTTAAACTGACCTGAGATCTCCCCAAGCAAAAGCATCTTAAGCAAGAATACAGCCTTCAGGGAACCGGGAAGAGAAAGGTTGAAAATGAGCTCATCCCTCTTTTTGCGCTCCTTGTCTCAGCCTTCCCCATTCCTCCGATACGTCCTCTCCTCCTCATCACATGTCCTGCTTTGGTCCAGCCCTGGACTATTCAAAATGAAGTGACGCCTCTCATTCATGGGGCTCTCCTCCCAACAGCGTTAACCCTCAGCTAAGGCATTAGCTGAACCATGACTGAAGAGCCCGTGCGGAAGGACAGCGAGATCAGACACCCCAACTCCAGCATGGGCTGTGGACACAAGGACGACAAAGCCAGCCTGGCTTCAAGCCAGATAGTGACTTTCAGCCACCAGCCTCATCAGCCCCCCTCCACTCCTGCCTCCAAGGAAGTGTGGAAAAAGGGTGGCCGCATGTTCTCCATCCTGCTGGCTGTGCACTTAGCCCTGCTGGCCTGCACACTGGTGAGCAGCGGGGCTTTTGAGAAGATTGCCGTGCATGACTATGATGTCTTCTTCCTGCTGACTGTCATGATGCTGATAGTCATCATATGGATCATCTTCTACCTCGTCGGCACCTCCCGGTGCCCAGATGCCATCCTCTGCAAAGACTCCCATGCTGGTCCCATCTGGCTGAGAGGTAGGAGCTCTCGGGGGGCTAGGGCTGGAGGTGAGATGCAGGGTGGACAGTTCATGGGGGCATCAGTTATTACAAGGGAAAGAGCAACCATCTGGGGCACAGCCTCCTCCTCCTCCTGCGCTGGGGCACGGCACCATGCCCTGCTTCAGAAGGTTAGCTCCTAGTCCCTCCACGGGTTTCACTGCCAGGTCTCCCTTTATCCCGCAAGGGCTCTTGGAACTTTACACCAGGTTTCTTCCCACCCTTGCCATTGCTCTTGCAAGAGCTGTTAGCCCCAGTCAGAGAACCGGGTTGACTGAAAATCCCTTCTAGCCAAAGTTATTGCATGATTCCATTTGGTGCCAAGATATTTTGGGTGCTAGGACAGGAAAAACAGAGATAGAAGCAAAGCCTTTCCATAGCCTTAGTTGTTCTTCTTACTCTTGCCTATCTGCATTAGCGCACATGTGCATACATCTGTCCAACCGCAGGTATTTTGGTTCCTCAACAGGAGGCCTGATCCTATTTGCCATTTTCAGTCTTGTCATGGATGTGTTCAAAATAGGATATTACTCGAGCTTCTACAGCTGCCTGTCTGCGATCAAAATAATCTACCCCATTGTGCAAGCAATATTCGTGGTCATCCAGGTGAGAAGGTTGTGCTCTGTCTCAGGGAGGGGTAGACAGAGCCACCAGGTGAAGGAGCTCTGACTTCATGGACATAGTTCAACTCTCCCTGCAGCAAATGCAAGTGGCTTAACTTGGCCCCCACCCATCCCCAGCAAATATCTTCTCCCTGCAATCACAACAACTTCCAGCTGTGGCGACTCATATTAAGGCACCAATTTAAACTTGTTCCCATTCTGTGACATTTTGGCTTATGCCAGGATGCCTTGTCACAAACTCCAAGCAGCCCCCAGCCAGCCAGGTCTCCTCTCCCGGGAAGAAAGGAGAGGGAGGAGGACAGTCAGGGCAGGGACTGCCTTGCAGTTTGAAGTCCTACACAGAGGACCACCTGCTCTGGGACAATAGCAAGGAGGGAAGAGGTCAAGTAGGGACAATTTAGACAGGAACAGGGGCTGGCCACGGGCAGAGCAATGGCAGTGGGACAGGGCAGGAGGAGCAAAGAAAGAACAGACAACATCCAGCAAATGGCCAGGATTATGGGCTAGTAACCTGGACCCAGATGGACCCAAGTGGAAGAGGCTCCAGCTTGCTCTCCGCTGAGCAGGGAGCTCCCTGCTTCAGCATGATGTAATTTGCTTTCTTGCTTTGTTAGAAATAACAACTTCTTTTCTTGCCCCTGCCAGACGTACTTCCTGTGGATCTCTGCCAAAGACTGTGTCCACGTACACCTGAACGTTACCAGGTGAGCACTGCTGCTCTTTGAATCCCACTGGCCCAGAAGACCTGGGCCACCGCAAACCCACTGCACTCTCTCACACAGCTAAGATGCAATAAGGGGATAATCCCATCTCCCTTAATGCTGGCCAAAACTAAACCTGCTCAGTCTCCAGCTACCCTTACATCCCAGCTCAAGCAGTTGAGGTTCATGACCTGAGGATATAGCAGGGTTGGGTTTCAGTTCAAGAATACAAGCATTACTCAAACCAGATTAGTATTAAATAAATAATTAGCATTAAATAAAATGATTCATAGCTGACTTTTGCTTCCCTGAAGAAGACAATGATGCAGTGGGCAAGCCTTAGGTTAAAACAAGATCTTGTTCACTTTTGCAAGACTGGATCTGCTGGAGACCAACCCAGATCTATTAATCTATTCACTATTGAGAAGCTCTTCCAAAACCAAGGAGAGGAATCAGGCTTTCCTAATTCTCATGAGCATGGAAAAAAAATAGGAAGAGGGCAAGAGCAGCAAAGCCAGGGTCAGGATTTTTCACCTCGTCCACTAAAGTCCTTGCACCGCTTCAGGCAGCTCCCACAGTCCCTCTGAGCACATACACATCTATAACAGGGATCAGAGTAACACAGCCTAAAGCTATTGCTTTAACCTCATTAACTTTCTTCCTCTTCTTCTGCAGATGTGGCTTGATGCTAACACTGACTACAAACTTAGCGGTGTGGATGTCAGCAGTGACAGATGAGTCCGTTCACAAAGCGCATTCGAAGTTGAAGAAGAACATGACGGAGGAAATCTTCAGATGGCTTATGAAAGGTAATCTGCCCATTTGTGGAGCCATCTGGTCCGGGGAGGGAGCCCAAGAGGCAGAAGTTGTTCTGCAAGTCAGGTTTTAACTCTTTTCAGAAGGTCTATCTAGACCTGAAGATTCCTTTAACAGAGGTGGTATGTTAAAAGCCAGGTCTTAATGCTCATTTCTTAACCTGTATCACAGAGGAGTCATAAAGGTGGAAGGGCCTGTACAAATGAGATGGGAAAGAAGGAGAGGAAAAAGAGAGATTTAACCTGCCACCCAACTTCTTCAGAAAGAACAGAAGCACCAAAAAGCTGAGGTTGAAGTGTCCTTGTTTTCAAAACGGTCACATATTCTTCTGTCCTTGGTCTTGTTTTCCACTGACTAAGCACCCAGTTCTTCAGGGCTGCTAAGACGTGCTGGCTCCTTGTTTTAACACCACTGCACCTATGTGTTTTTCTCTTGTTTCAGTGGGAATGAGAAGTAGTTCAGCCGAAGAATGCAATTGCGATAGCCAAATCTGCCAGATCTTCAAGAATGGCTACTTTTGGCTGTACCCCTTTAACATTGAGTACAGTCTCTTTGCCTCTGCCATGGTCTATGTCATGTGGAAGAACGTTGGACGCTTCATAGACCACCACTCCCACCACATTCACCGCCTGAAGTTCAGGCTTTTCCGAAGGACCTTCTTTGTAGGCATCGTGTTGGGCCTCATCATTCTGGTGAGTGGTTTGGGAGTCCTTATTCTTTATGAGGTGCAGGTAAATTCCAGCACTGAATCCCGCAAGAAGAGCCAAGCACTCACCATGTACTACATCTTCAACATTGTTTGTCTGGGACTGATGTCTCTTGTCTGCATTGGTGGCTCTGTCATCTACCGGTTTGACAAGAGAGACATGGATCGGCACAAGAACCCAACCAGGACCTTGGACGTGGCCCTGCTGATGGGTGCAGCCTTGGGGCAGTATGCTATTTCTTACTACTCCATTGTGGCCATTGTAGCCAGCACACCAAGGGACGCTATCAGCGCACTCAACCTCACTTATGCCCTCCTAATGATTGCCCAGCACACCTTCCAGAACATCTTCATTATCGAAGGCCTTCATCGGCAACCCCCCAAGGAAGACCGCAAGCACGATTCTCACCAGAAGGATCTCTATGGACTCACCTTTGTCAACATCAATGCGGTGTCCCTCCGTGTGCCTGACAGTGGCAGCACCTTGGCACCTAGCACTGCCTCTGGCGCTGAAGCCATCCATCCTTCGGACCTCGTGCGGTCCCTCACTGCCCCCAAGAAGATGAACTGGAGGAGGAAGTTCTTAAGGGAGATCTCCATGTTCCTTCTGCTGAGCAATATCATAGTGAGTACATGCAGAGAGAAGAGATTGTCAGGGTGGGGGGAGAGGGAGGCAAGCACAAGGGAGAAACGGCTCTGAAGGAACAGACACGGCCCATGCAAAACCAGTCCTTCCTGTGCCTCCAATGTACAGGGAGCACACTTACTTATATTTGTATGTACTGATAGCTGCGATTCCTTTGTCACTTAAAAGCAAGAGCAACTGCCCTGGAGTTAAGACGTTTCAGACTACGATGATAGAGGCTGTCACTTATCACCAGAATATCAGACAATAAAATCCATGGGTAAAAGAGAAGAATCAGTTTCAGTATTTGTATTGGGTATTAGCGGATATGTAGAATAGCTTATTAAAAGCAATAAAACACATTAAACCCTTCTCTTACACCCCCAAAGAAAGGGTGTAAGGTGACAAGTACCTGGGGTGAAGTCTGGGTTTTCTTGAGAAACAGCAGCATTACTTTTCTCAAAACCCATGGCCTTGGAGTCCAAACCCTGATCCCAGTTGCTGTGAGGAAAAACTGGTCATTGACAACTTCAGTTACTTTCGTGAGCAGCCAGGGGACTGCAGTTCCCTGCAAAAAAAATGTAGGCTTACAGCTGCACCTCCAAAGAAGCGAAGCACACGGTATGTCTCCAGAGTCCCTCCAAATACTCAGCTAGTCAAGTCACATCATGCCCTCAAACCGATTTTGCACAAAAGCTCACAAAGAATGGGCTGACAACCCCCCATGCAACCAGATACACATGCTGGCTGGGCTTCTGAGCGCAACATACGCAACCGAGCCTGAGGAGACCAAGCTGCTGCCCGCTCAGCGCTACCCATGCTTCGGAGTTCAAACTCCAAAGAGTCTGAGCAGGCCAGGTTCATGCTAACACACAACGTCCTCATGTTCTTCCCCCGGTGAGTGCTTCAGCCATTGGTTCAAGCCTGCCTTTGAGCATGAATCAAAACTAGGCTTAGGCTACAACACTAGATCATACTTGATCTTGGTGTAAACACAGGCTCCTGGCACTGGTCCCGTGCTCAGAAGGTCGCTCCTTTCCCATCTCTTGGTAGCTGTGATTGCAGGTGCTTACTGTACCGCACACTTTTCTCATTGCAGTGTTATTCTCCCCTTTTCTCAAACAGCTCTGGATCATGCCAGCGTTTGGTGCCCGGCCCCAGTTTGACAATGATACAGAACTGAACTTCTATGGCGATTCCATGTGGCCGGCCATCGTGGACATTTGCCTGCCCTTTGGGATCTTCTACCGAATGCATGCAGTGGCCAGTTTGCTGGAGGTCTACATCATGTCCTAAAGAACTCTCTCGTAAGGAAGATGAGATCGTCCTCAATCAATCCACCTTCTTCCTGCCCCAGGACTGGGAGATTGCCCAGATATCCTGAGGGTTCCCCAGCACTGCCTGACTCACGTCCCTTCGCAGTGTTGGGGCATTTTTGAACTGTCAGTGAAGATCATCCAAACATAGTCCAGATTTTATTTTTGCTACTTGTGTGTGGATGTGCGCGTGTGTGTCTGAAGTTCTTAAAGCTTAAAAGAAACAAAGGAAAAAAAAAAAAAAGGAAGGTGTCTAGAGTAGGATCATGGTAATTACCCTTGGTTCAGGCAGAGACTCACCTTCCTTCCGAAAAGCCTGTTCACCCCAGGTGCTCGACACCCTTGGACAGTCTGTGCCTGCCTGCACGCAGAGACCCGCTGGGTACGAGGGGCTAACGCAGGCGTGGAAGGCAAAGAAAGGGAAACCACTTCAACTTCTGGTACGGCCAGTTGGAAACCACTCCCCTGCAGAGATGTGAAAAGCAAACCAGTGACCACCAAAGGCTTTGGGAAACATTTTAATCTTTCCTCGCTGTATTGCCCGTTTATGTTGGGCCCCTTGACCCTTCCCTGCACCAGATCCTGCTGCTTTCCTTCCTCGTCGAGGAGGTATCACTGCTGCCCAGTGGGTTTGTTCACGGCAGCCGCCTCCTCCAGAGGGGCACGTCATCTCTACAGGAGAGCTGTGCATGTGGTCCTGGGCTGGCCCTGACATGGGATTCCTCTAAGCACAATTTTTTTCCCCAGTTTTCCTGAATCAGGGCTCAAGAGCCATAAAGATCACACGGGCAATACAGTCTGGGGAATGAGGAAGAGATTTGCTTTTTTTTTTTTTTGTTTTTGCCTTTTTTTTTTTTTAAATAAAACAATGATTTTTTTAAAAATATATAAACATTTTTTTTGTATGCAAAATTATTTATTGATTTTCACTGTAAACACTGAACTCCTGAAGGGACCTTCTGTGCCCTGCGACGCAGAAATCAAATCCAACGCCACGGGCACTTTGAGCTCCCGTGCCCTGAAGGGATGCTTGTGTTGCACCCTCAAGCCCGGGTGCGGGCTTTGAGCCCAGTCCCAGCACCCAGGCAGCCCCCGCGCACGTAGCAGTGGGTCCCCGACACAGGTTTCTGGGTGCCTA
This sequence comes from Burhinus bistriatus, assembly GCA_013397275.1. Lineage (NCBI taxonomy): Eukaryota > Metazoa > Chordata > Aves > Charadriiformes > Burhinidae > Burhinus > Burhinus bistriatus. Next base: position 94,554 of record VYXH01000943.1, on the reverse strand, counting down.
CAGCTCTCCGTGAACCACTGTATGGTTGAGGGGGTTTTCAGAGCCAGACCCCTGGGCTGTAGAGGTAGAAATGGGTCCTCTGCTGTACCCAGACTCCAAGCGGAGCCTCCGAAAGCCCCCGCCGCCAGGCTGGGAGAGCACACGCCAAAATGGCACAGCTGAGCTTTGTCTGCACCCTGAGACCTCAGGGTTTATCGTTCCAACAAAGAACACCGCAAAGGTGGCAGAAATCATCAAGCCTTTTCCTACGGGCGTGTGTGCATCCGCCAAAGAAAAAAATAAAATAAAATAAATAAATGGAAATCGCGGTACTTGAAATCGAGTGATGCTGTTTTCCACCCGACGGCCCAGACTGCCAGCCCAGGCTCATGCCCTTCAAACCACCTTTCCCACCCAACTGAGATCACCAGACCAGAAGGGACTGGTGCCTCTGGCTGGTCTGACACCAGCCTGCCTGCCAGCAGCCTTTTCCTGAGGCCAGTAGAAGATGGGGTAAACCCTGATTTCCCCTGCCACAGGAGGACTGCACTGGTCCAGCACCTCTGGGGGGGTCAACACTTCCCTTCCCGAGCCTGGGAACAGCGAGGCAGCCTCTCCTAGCCCCCCCAACCCAGCAAAGGCCTGACTCTATTTTTACCATTGATCTGGTAAAGATACAATCTCTCCCTAGAAACTTCACCTTTCATAAAACAAAAGCCCTATTAATTTCAACTGCAGGAGCCACAGATTAAGTCAGAAAAGAGACGTAAATGGGGCATAGACGTCAGCCTTACGTACAACCCCTAGACATTGTTTTAGCCCAAGTTGCTGAGCTTGCACAGGGCCAGAAAATACTTTTAATCACCTACTGTGTTCCTGGGGGGCACGCCGGGTTTTCCTCCTCCTCCTACGCACTCTTGCTGGTGCCTGGTCCCAGGTTCCCAGGGCTGGATGCATTGAGCCAGGCAGGGCAGTTTGAATCACTCTTCCGTTCTGGACAGGGCCCGTAGGGACACTTCTGGGGCTAAATAAACTCACAGTGGGTGCAAGGAGACCCCCACGACAGCACTGATACAGACAATCCCACACCAACCTCTCCAGGGTGATGGATCAGCAGGAACCACGACATGCAGCCACAATCAATCATATTGGGATAAACCAAAATGCTCTGGGGAGAGCACAAGCTCTGCAAGGGCTCCTTGCTAACCTGAGGCATCTCCAGGCTGCAAGTGCAGGGAGGGCAGGGGTTTCCCAGCCGAGGATTGCGCTCTTCCGCCTTCCCACCACATACACGCACGTTGGGAGGAGCGGCAGATAGGGAAACGGCCATCAGTGAACCCTATCCATATACCTAAGAAAGGGGATGGAGGGAAAGCGAGCACCCACAAGTCCAAAAAGCAAAAAAAATAAACCCCAAACCCTAGGAAAACTCCACTGTAAACACAGGTCCTGCTGTGTGCTCAAGGAATAGCCTACCTAGAATATATCAGCTCGTGGTCAGTTAGTGCGCAAAAGGATGATCTCCAAGGCTGATGGAGATTATAGGATCATAGAATGGTTTAGGTTGGAAGGGACCTTAAAGATTATCCAGTTCCAACCCCCTGCCGTGGGCAGGGACACCTCCCACTAGACCAGGTTGCTCCAAGCCCCGTCCAACCTGGCCTTGAACACCTCCAGGGATGGGGCAGCCACAGCTTCTCTGGGCAACCTGGGCCAGTGTCTCACCACCCTCAGAGTAAAGAATTTCCTCCCGAGATCTAATCTAAATCTCCCCTCTTCCAGTTTGAAAGTGTTCCCCCTTGTCCTATGGCTCCACTCCCCGATCAAGAGTCCCTCCCCATCTTTCCTGTAGCCTCTTTAGGGACTGGAAGGGGCTATAAGTTCTCCCTGGAGCCTTCCCTTCTCCAGGCTGAACAGCCCCCAATCAGCCAAACATCCCTGTGCAACTCCTCAGTACAGCCAGCATCCAAACCCCGGTGCATCCCCGGAGCGGGCATTGCCACGTCCTAGTGGCACGGAGCCAGGCCCTTTCCTGGGACCCCACGCTGGCAGGCAACGCAGCCGACTGATCCTGGCACCTCCATCACTACCCCCTTTCACTGTGGACCCGCAACACACCTCCTCACAGCCCAGTTAAACTGGGGGATATCTCTGCCTGACGGAGAGTTTTATGGGAGGGGAGATCACCCCGAACATGAGTACCGTGAGGGGGTCCTGCCAGTCAAGAGCCACTTGGTCCTTTGTACGCATGTCCTCAGGACAGATCGCTGCAGAAAGACACTGCTGTTAGCTCCACCTTCCACATCTGGAAGGAGGGAAACTGAGGCACGGGAGCTGGGTGAGCAGAAAGCCTGTGTCAGAGCAGAGAATGGGGCTGGGCCCTGAGGCCACCGGTGGCATTCTGCTGGCTGCTCCTGCCATTGCATCAATTATGGAGCAGAGATCATATCCGACTCAGGGGCTGGGAAACAGGGACAATGTGCCTCAGGGTGACTGTTTAAACGGCAGCAGTTTCAAAAGAAGAGCTGCAGGAAAGCCAAGGGCTGCCCTGGGGCTCTCGCGTCTATCCAGGGGCTCCCAGTCTCGTTCACTTTGGTATAAAAGCCACCTTGGCCTGCCAGGGAGCTGGGGACTGGCTGTGCTGCTGGGGTTTGGCAGAAGCACTGAACCCCACCGATAAAAACCACTCCTCAGGGGACGGCAGGGTTAAAAGCCCAGCTCTCGTTGAGCTCAGGGAGCACCAGCCCTGCAGATGCAGCCCCAGGACTTGCGCCACTGCATGGGTGTTGAAAAGGTCCTGATCCAGACCCTGGCCGGAGGCATGCGGTGCTGGAGCCACAAGGGAGAGCAGCAAGAAGGGGAAGAGCCAAAGAGCAGGAGATCAGAAGTCACTGCTCAGAAAAAAGCAGGGAAGGCCATAGCCAAGGCCAGAACTGAGTCATCATCCCACCGCTAGCAGGGTTTCGCATCCCCTCCTCTGCTTCTTAATCATCTGTTATTTGAGGGCGAGTTTTGTTTTATTAGAAAAAAAAAAAAAAAAAAAGCACCTTTTATCTGGGTGATTTGCTCTGAGGTGTGTCAGGGACAGGGGAGGAATCCAAGTTAATTATTACCTGTCAATGCAACAGCTGGAAAGTGGATGCATTGAGGAGGTCACTAGGCTGGAGATGTGGGATGGGTCTGCAGCACAAGGCAAGGTGCAGCCTGCCCGCAGGACCGGCTCCAGGGTGTGCTGGGAGCCAGGGCAGGAGATAGCAGTGGAGGCAGCACTTCCCAGGGACCAAGGCAGTGGTCCTTGCCAGCAAGGAGCTACTCAATGCCGGCAGGAGGTCGAAGCACCGAGGGCCAGCAGGTAAAACACAGAGCCGTGCTTCACAAGTAGAGCCAGCACATACCCACGGAGCCCGTGGGCTCCCGCAGTGAGGGACGGAGCTGGGGTGGTGCAGCATGGCTCACCCTCGCCCACATTGGATGAGGCTGCTCTTTGCAGTCACCCCAAAAAGCGCTCACTCACCAGCCCCGTGAGAGACGTCACCGGTGCGGTTATCGTCGGAGGAGAAGGAAGGGTGTGGGCCAGCCGGGGAGCCGCGAGGCGCACGGCGTTCCTCAGGCAGCCTTTGGGCAAACACAGCGGCTGGGCACGAACCGCCTTGCTCCCCGGGTCCTGTTTACAGATCCGCTTGGCCCAGCCTGGGTGTTATTACTGCTAAGTGCACAGATAACGCCATTAAGCAGCACACTGCTGATAGCAGAGGGGCAAACATCACTCCTAACGTTTCGCAGCTTTCTCTCAGCCTCTGAGTAAAGGCAGCTTCTCCAGGGCAGAGCAGGGCAGTGATTTACGTGATCAGTTAGTTCAACTCATCCTCGCCCTTCCTGTCCCTCTCCTGCCTGCTGGCTTACTTAATGACTTGGTTACACTTGTGTCAACACGCTCAAGTTAAACAGTCGCTCTTCTTCAACATAAAGGCCAAATTAGGAGGATTAACCAGTTTCCCAGGGCTTTACAGCTCCTCTAGGTTCAATCTCAGCTCCAAAGCCAGGAGAGGGCAAGTCAGGCTAGGAAGGATGCCTCATTGTTGCAGCCCAGATGCAAAACCACTGGGGCACAGCAGGTCCCAGCATTTTATTTCAGGACCATCTTTAAAGGAAAAACCTCCAGTTTCACTCAAACTTGTTTACCCCAGGATATATTCACATTCCTTGCCTCCGTTTCCCAGTTCTGCAGTCACCCCAGTTTAGGATCACGTGCACCGAAAACCAGCCAGGTTTGGTAATGTCTCACATGTAGACCACTGACTTTGTTCAACAAAGAGGCCACCAAACAGCTCTTGGGAGATCCCAGATCCCTGCTAAGCTCTAGAATGGGGTCCGGAGAAGAGCCAGGAACCCAAAGAAGAGCCTGATAGCACTCAGGGGATCCCAGAGCATCAAAGCAAGAAGCAAGGACGCAGTCCTCTGAGCAGGCTGCAGATGTTGATGCTTTGGGGGAAGGTAGAACCAATCTAGCCATGGGTATTCAGGAAAACCTGCCCAGATCAAAGCATCCGGGCTGCCCCACAGCAGTGCAAGGGTTTGGTCAGACATTAAACACAACCAGTTTGCTGGCAGACATTAAACGCAATGGCTGCACTGGCACACACTGAGTGTTCTCGCCCAGAAGCAATGGGCCCCTTTTACTCTTGTTTTCCGTCCCTTTCGTCACATCCCCACGTATGATAACCTGTGCTCCCCCACCCACTTCTACCCCTAATCAGGTTCTTGGGAAGTGTTTCAAGGCTCTGAACTCCCAACTCAACTGTTTGCCAGCTGCCAGAACCCCAGGGCTTGGGGGTTCATCCCAGGACACACAGAAAACTCATCTCCTTCCATGGAGAGGTCCAGCCTCTCCTGATGGACCCTCTGGGCTCACCAGCTCAGCCAGGAATGCCAAATTCCCATTGCCAGCCACAAAACTAGGGGGATCAGCTCACCACGGAGTCCCAAGACAGAAATCAGTTTGCCCTGCAACGGGAAAGGGAGCAGGGACAGCACAGCTTGGACCTAGAGCATCCCTGACCCCCATGGCTGAGCCTGTGGGGTTTGCATGCGAGGGTCCAGCTCTGAAGTCAGCATTAACAGGTCGTAGCTATCGCCCCCAAAAGAAGCAACCTTTCTGCCAGAAGCACATCAAATTGGCATCATCCCTGCGCCTAGGCTGGACTGTGAGATTTGTCTTTTGGGTATCTACACCCTGGATAAAGGTACAAAGTAATGGCCTGCTTGAGGAAAAAAAAACACCTTAGGATCTACCTAAAAACAAGGGAGTGGGGAACTCAAGTGGATTTTAGCCGAAGCAGTGTGGTTAAGCACTCCCAGCACAAGCCTGTGCCAGGAGATTAGCTCTATACTCGCCTGAGCTACGGCACAAATTAGTCACCGCAGCTTGTGGTTTTACCAGTTGGCACATCCTGTGCCGAGGCCGTTGACATGGGGCAACCCAGCAGGTGTATAAAGGAGCTGATGGCCATTGGCTGCCCTTGGCAGAGCCGAGAGCTTCTCACTGAGTAATTAACGTAATGACAATAATAGACCCAAAGTAAACAAGGAGGGAAAAAAAAAAATAATAAAAAAATCAATGGGCTGAGACCAGAGGCTGCATTCAGCAGGGAGCAGTCCTGGCGGCTTCTGCCTGCGCCTCGGTCTGTTGGAAAGACTCACGTGCATCCTGGTGGCACTCCAGCAAGTGGCTTTGACATCGGCTGTAACCGAGGCGGCGCCGGCAGCGGCTCCCACTCTGCAGGCGGCAGGAGCTACAGGGAGGTAAGGGCTGGGGCTTGGCTGCTCTCAGCAGCATACGGCCATGGGGTGAAGGGGTTGGAGCCACAGCAGCGGCTGCTGCGTGCAGCTTGGTGACCTCCTGTTGCAGCCTGGATGCATTTCCATCTGATCCTTCTGTTTTGACGGTCTCTCCCTTCCCTCCCCTGATCCCGAAGCAGAGTAGCTATGGCCCTAGGAGAGGGGAGGGTGTTTGCTCCTGTGCTGTTAAGTTAGGAGAGTTTTGGAGCCAAATGGGGAAGAGTTTAGGACGAATCTCTGCTAACAGAAGTGCGCTGAATCCCTGGAGAGCAAAGGCAGACAGAGCACCTCAGTGCATGTGCAAAGAAGTGGGAAGCACTGCAGTTTCAACCCCTTCTCAGACAGCTTCTCCCCCAAAACCTCAAGACAACTACATATAATTCCCCCCACCCTCAAACACATCTCAGGGGCATGCTTTTACTCCAGTCACCCCCACCGCAGCCAAAAATCACTCCCTGGAGTGAAACTACCTTTCCATTTACTGAATCTATAGAGAGGCTAATCTTGCCTGGCTGCTGTACGCGAGCAAGGAGATTTCTCTCTCCTGGGCAATACGGTCCTACTGAGATTTGTTCCAAAAGCTAGACAGAAAAGCTCCCAGGCTCTGGATGTCTGTCTGGGTCAATCCCTCAAACTCCTCTGTGTCAGTGTGCTCATGGCTCTGTGCTTTTTCCTCTGTGCTACAAGAAGGAAAAGAAAGAAAACCAGGTGTTAACTCTGTTCCCTTCTGAGCCCTCCCGGGTGGGAGGCTGCATCGTGGATCAAAACTTACAGACCCTCTTTTATTCTCTCCAGCTCTGCCACAATTTGAGCGACCACACGAGGAGTGTGGTGTAACTCTCACAGCCCGAAACCACAAGAAAGAGGTCGGACCCATCAACCAAAATCAAACAGCTCTAAATTTTAGAGCAGGTCTGAGCTTGCTCTGTATTTCCACCTAATCCTTACGGCAACAAAGGGAAAGGAGGAAACGTGAATCCAGGGCTGTACGCAGAGGAGGTGCGAAAGGTGAGGATGGGAACAATTTGGTCACCTCTGGTCCCACCAGCTCCAGGTGCCGGTGGGGCAGAGCAGAGACATCAAATACCCATTTTAATGCAGGTGTCTCTGGACAGCTTTTGGCAGAAGAGCCTTTTCCCTCAGTGCCCCGCAATGACTCTGTCCAATGGGAAAATTTAATGCCTAAGCTGGGCTAAACACTGGTCTCTTTTTCCCCTTCATCCAGCTTCTGGAGAGGGAAGGGGAAGCTGCAAAGCAGGCAAGGGAGGTCACCACACAAGGGGCTTTTACAACAGAGCACATCTCAGCACGCCCCTCAACATCCTTTTCACTTTTAACCTCCCCTTTGTTCAACGTGGCAGGTGAAGCCCAGGCAGATGAGCCATGTCAAGCAACAAAGTCTCAAAGCAAAAGCCCTGCCATCACTGCAAGAGGAGGTCAGCCTCAGCCCTACCAGACACCTCCACGATCCACTATGAGAAGTTCTGGCTGTACCGTCACTGCTCTTCAGTGCAGCAGAGGGACAGGCAAGCTCAGAAAGCTGGGCAGCTCTTCTCAGGGCTGCTGGCCATGAACGTGGTGTTCCTGGGCAGCGCCTTCATCAGCAGTATGATTTTCAACCATGTGGCCATCACGCTGGCAGACGTCTGGATCCTGCTTTCCATCCTAAAGGTCTTGTGCCTGTGCTGGATCATCTACTACCTGCTGGGCACCAGTCGGCAGCCACACGCAGTGCTGTACCGGGATTCCCACGCTGGGCCGATCTGGATTCGGGGTAAGTTCTGCTTTTATTTACCATCTCATGCCTGTCCCCTTTTTCTCAGTGCTTGACAGAGAAGATAAAGAAATTCTGCCCCAGCTACTAAAAGACCAAGAAGCCACAGGAGATGTAGTTAGTTTGTGGTGCAAGGCTGGGGGAAGACAGGAGCAGGGTAGATGCCACAGACAGGAACTAAAGCAGCTGGGAAGGTCTTGAACTTGGCTTCCCTTCAGCCTCCAATGCAACCTCACTCTGCAGTCCCTTCCCAAAGCACAACCCAGGCATCTCCCAGCAAGAGAGCACAGTGGGAGAGATGTAGGGAAGGTTTTAGGCATGGCCACTTTGCAAGAGAAGAACCACCATCTTTACCCTCTGAGGGCGTCAGCGGCCCCATGCCACCCTAATCCTTGTTTAACATCACAGCAGTCCTGTTCCCAGGGGAAGACTCCTGGCCAGTGAGTCACATCCCAGTGACAAGCAGGCTTTCCTGGGAGACTTCCCATCAGTAGTTGCCCCACTTTGTGACAGGGCACTTCTCCAGGCAGCCCTGCCTCTGGTCTATTCTGGAGTTTCTAATTAGCGCGCAGTCTTGTTAACTAAGCATGGAGAACGAAAGGGAAGAAAGCTGCAAGGTATCCGAGTACCTAAAGCTGCAGAGAGGTGTCCAAGGCAAAAAGGAGAAACAATTAAAGGGTCCTAACTTCTGCAGACTGCTGCTGTCAGAAGCCTCAGCAGACCTGCGTTCATCTCGGGCTTTTTTTCTGCAAGGCAGAAACCATCACCTGCCATTAGCTTACCTCTGTCACTCCAGATTGCACAGAAAGGGTCAAATCGCCTGTCCCCACCTTGTATCCAAGGCACAAGAAAATACCTTGCCTTGTCTCAACACCTTAAACCAGCCGAAGCACGTAACCAGGTTCAGGAACAAGGCTCCCTTTTGTTCCCTTCTCTCAAAATCATGAGACTTCCAAAGGGAAAGGCCTCCATCTCCAGCCAAATCCAAGAGGCATGGAGTCTCCAGTCCCCAGCTGGGCTCAGATGCTCCACAGACACGTCTTTGTTTATTTACTGGTGCTTTTGCTGTCTGCCCAGGGTCAGTGCTGCTGTTCGGCAGTTTCAGCATCCTCCTGAACGTGTTTCAGATCGGCTACAGCGCAATCCTCATCCAGTGCAAATCCAGGGTGGAAATTGTGTTCCCCAGCATTGAGATCCTTTTTATTTGCACCCAGGTACTACCCTTCTGGAGGCTCGCTTGTTCTCTCTGACCCATTCCCGGGAGCCCAAGGGGTGGGAGGAAGTGGGGAGACTTGGGAAAGTGGGCGCACAAGGCATTCTCATGAGCGTTAAAGGCATTAAAGTATCACACACTATTTCAAATACCACCCACCCACGCTCCTTATGTGCCAGATTGAGAGATAAAGGAGAGAGATCTAGAAAGAAATCCCTCTAGCAATAGCTGACATACTGTAGGATCCAGAAGAGTTTGTTTTGAAGCATCAAAGTAGGGAGAGGAGAGGAAATTTCAGGTTTTGCCAGCAAGATGTCCGAGATCCAGCCCCTCTCTCTGTTTGCTAATGCATCCCTCCAACAAAACCCTTTGTGCTCAAAAGTATCTCACACCATTTGCAACTTGTTACTCTGATACCAACCCTCCTCTTTCCAGACCCAAAGCCATATTTGAAAAGTAAACTAGCCCCTGTTCTCAGCAGCAAATACCCACGTTTATACAGGACAGAGAAAAGCAGATCTCCTAGATCTGCGTTAGGTGCAGGCACACACATGCTGCCGTCACCTAAGGATGCCAGCACATGCCCCAACACCAAAATGCAGGTACACACATGCCCCTGCACCACTCGCACAGAGGCGGGTTTGCTCCCACTTGGACACGTGCCTTCTTGCCTGCCTGCCCCTTTCCACCACGCCTGCGGCAGGCTGCCAGCTTCACCCTGCTCACGTCGTTACTGTTATCAATTTGCAGGCTTTATTTCTGTGGCATCACTCTAAGGACTGCATTCAAGTCCAGCACAACATCACCAGGTACAAAAAGGGGAAAAACTGCCTTCGACTTCTCTGAAGAAACTCTTCCTTTCTGTCTATGATCTCCCTTATTCCTGCTAGAACTGTCTTCGTCTGATCTTACACAGACTCTCTGCATTGTGCATCACCCAAGAACCAGGCTATGACTTGACCAGACCCATCCTCCTCCCACTGACCTGGGCTCCCTTCGGTTTTCGCTTGTGCCTTGGACTGCTGCAAAGCTTGTTGCTTCCTCCTAACCCCAAATACCTTCTCGCTGCATGGCTTAGGGATCAATTCATGGACTGGAGGATGAGGTGGGGTGGCCTCCCCATTTCTATCACTGGGAGATGTCTCAGCCTCCCCTCCCTCAACCGCACCCAGACTTAGGCCAGTTTCACCAGCGACCCTAGTATCACCTGCCCTGCTCCTTTGCAAATTGCCAAAATGGGAACGTATTCAGCCGTATTCATGTGTGTGAAGTCACACGCCAACACCCGTACGCAGAACAGGCACAAATGCACTGTGTTCGCACCCACCTGTACATGGGTAAGCAAGCAGCAAAGGGCAGCACCACATGGCAGGTGGACACACAGCCAGGTCATAAACAATCTCCACGGGCAATATGCTGTAGAAGTGCCTTTCTCCTCTCCCAGGTGTGGGCTGATGCTGACCATAGCCACTAACCTCCTCCTCTGGCTCTTGGCCGTGACCAATGACACCATTCACATGGAGATTGAGTCTCAGCTGCGTGAGGTGGAGCAGCGATTTGAAGGCAAGGCTCCTTTTTCACATCCCTATTTGTATTAGGCTGACATAGGTGACTTCTAGGGAGACAACAGTTCTTGATCTCAGTGATTCAGATATCCCAACCAGTTCCCCTAAATGCTGTGACTTCCCTGTTATTGGAGGTTGTCGCGAGGAGATCAACTGCAAGGGTAGAGCATCTTCACCTGGAGGGGGTGGATCTGCTGTGAAACTCTGGAACTGAGGGCTAGGAAAGGAAAAGCCCACCATAAATTAGCATTTTGGCTCACATTTACCTGTCAACTGCCAGCAAAAGAATGACAGACTAGAAGAGACTCATGTAATCACTGTGCTTTTCTTTCTGAGGATGTGAGGGCGGGGGGGAAACTAATATTCTAAAGGTAGAGATAAAGGCGGCTTCACTGTGAAGGAAGGGATGTCTCTCTCATCCAGCACCTTTGGTGTTGACCAGAAGGAGCACTAGGTGTTTGGGAAAAGACATTTGCTAAACCTTGTTATTCTGAATCCTCGCAGCCTTGAGGACCGAGTGGTAATCACTTAACTTCCTACTGACCACTGTTTCTAAGATACATAGAGACAGATCTTGTGCCTGCACACAAGAAACTCCCAAAGATAGCCATGAAATCCAGGCCATCTCCCTCTTAATTGTTGCCTTCCTTCCTCTTCTCATGCTCCAGGCAATGAGACTGCCTCGTGCACATGCCCAAACACAACCATCTGCAAAGTCTTCCAGAAGGGCTACATCCTGCTCTACCCCTTCAACACTGAGTACTGCCTTGTCTGCTGCTCCGTGCTGTACGTCATGTGGAAGAACGTGGGGAGACGTATCAGCCACCACCATGTCCCTCACATCAAGCCCAAGTTCAAGCTCCAGGGGGTGGTCTTTGGGCCACTGCTGGGCACTGCTGCTGTAATCATTGGGATCTGTGTCTTTATGATGTACCAGATCCAGGCCACCGGCTCAGCCCCCAACCGCCAGGTCTTTGTGATGTATTATTCCTACTATATCGTGCTCCTGCCCCTGATGAGTGTGGGCGCAGTGATTGGGACAATCATCCACGCCTTGGAAAAAAAGGAGCTGGACACGCTAAAGAACCCAACCCGCAGCCTGGATGTGGTACTGTTGATGGGGGCAGCCCTCGGCCAAATTGGCATGTCCTACTTCTCCATCGTTGCCATTGTGGCTACAGATCCCAGAGACCTGTTGAACAGTCTCATCTTGTCCCATTCTGTCCTCCTCATCTTTCAGAACATCACCCAAAATGTCTTCATCATTGATGGGCTTCACCGGCAGCCCTTTGCAGCAGCAACTGAGGCCAGACACACAGGACACACTGAGGAGCAAGCAGTGGCTTCAGAGCTACCTGGTGAAGAGGAAACCACGATAAGCAGCAACCAGGAGCACACACAGATGTCTCCTGGCAAAGAGGAAGAAATGAAAGAAGAGCAGAATCAGGAAGCCTACGACCAGAGACGAGTGAACATGCTGGAGCTGGGACAGGAGATCCGGAAAGTTTCTCTGTCCTATATCCAGAGCTACTCTCACCTGAGTTGGAAGAGAAGAGCATTAAGGGAGATCTCGTTCTTCTTGGTTTTGTGCAACATCATAGTAAGTATCACTCTGCTACATCACAGCTTGGCTAAGGCATCATGACCTGTGATACAGACATGTTCTCCTTGTCCTTCTCTTGGGCCACTATTCCAGACAAGAAACCTTTGCCCATCAACTTTCAAACTACTGGTGAAGCACGGCAAGACTGCTTTTGCTGTTAATACTCCACTTTCATAATTACAAGGTCTTTCTTTTAACCTAAGAGTCAAATAGGGCTGTTTCCTGGGTGCAGGAAGGAGACAGCTAATAAATCCTTACGTGCTACAATTTTAGTCTCTGAAAAAAGTTATCAAACTCATTAAGGGTGTTTCATGAGATAAGTGGAGAAACATGAGGCAGCAGCAGTGAGTCTTTGTAAACATGAGTCTCCAGGATTGAAACTCACCCAAAGTACACTGTGCTCTGGGATCTTGAATCAACAGGGATCTTTCGCTGCAGCCTTAATCCAGTGAAAACAAATTGGCCAAGGAAACGGTGAAATCCTGTAGAAAGATGAAGCTGGCTGGGGCAGAATGAGGCTATCGTTAGGTTTCCAGGAATTCAAGAGGATTTGACTTACAGGAAGGAGCCAGCAGCATAACTAGGGGATTTCCCTTCTCTTCCCTGGCAGGGAGACTCCTCTAATACTCTTGAAATATTCCTACAACCGCTTGAGCCAGTGCTGAGATTAGAGTGCAGGTAGGAGACAGTTTGTCATCCTCTGACTTCTGCTCTTTTTTGCTTACACCTCTTTAGCTCTGGATCATGCCCACATTTGGGGCTCACCCTGTCTTCGAGAATGGACTGGAAAAGTCATTTTACGGCTACTCCACCTGGTTTGCGATCGTGAACTTTGGCCTCCCACTGGGTGTGTTCTACCGAATGCACTCCGTTGGGGGACTCCTGGAGGTCTACATCACAGCCTGAACCAAGCTGAATCCCCACCCCAGAGGCTGGGGTGAAACAATTATGCTGAACAAAGATGCAGTAAGCAGCAGATATGCACATGGAAGCTTTTAAGCTTTTTCCTTCCAGATTCTGCTTTGACTTCTCCTTGCACAACATCTCCCTGAGTTTCAGAAGAAAAGGAGGTTTGTTTATATTATCATTTTTTCTCCATAGAGAATAGACTCAAAGCCCATAAACAGTCTTACTGCTCTAAGGAAGGATGCATGCTGGTACTTTTCAGCAGTCTGCCAGTGGATGCTGTAGAGTAGCAAGTGGGACTTTACCAGCTCCTATTGAAATCCTCCAGATAAAAGAATGCAAGAGCAGCCTTCAACAAAAGCAACCAAGATTGACCTACACTCAACAGAACTTCAAAAATCCACAGTCAAGGACCACCGGCAGAAGAGACCTATCAGTACCAGCCACACGAGAAGCACGAGAAGCACGTACACCCACGGTCATTCAGACACAAACCAAACATATACACTTTTTATGTGTAATTTTCAGGAGGGTCATTATGCTGGTAGCTGCTGTAATGGTCAGAACATGGGCTATTTCTGGTTTGTTCCTGATGCTGACATCTGGCACACCAATTTGCGTGTGTCCCATAGGACCCAGCCCCACTGAAGTGCCAAGCTCTTGCAGCTCTCAGTACCGAAAGGCAGGACAGGTCTTCAGACCTACACCGGTTCAGCACGCCTTTTCCCATTATTGAAAACAAGCTATAGCATTATCTTGCCTTATTGAGAATAAACACTATTTCTCCTTATAGGCACTCACATCACCTCAAGTGAGAAGCACTAGAGAAGTACTATAGCTGATCTTTACTCGATGCTACTTGTGCACAATGTTGTCACCAGTGTATACTAGCAAAAGTCCCACCTTTGCACATAGAGCTAGGTCAAGAAAGAGCTACTGCCAAATCTACTGTGAATCCCTCCCTACGCCAACACTTCGATCCTCACTGCTGCTTTGCACATCCACAAACATTTCTCAAGGTGCACTGTGCATAAGGGAATACAGTTGCACAGCGTGGTGCCTGATCAAAGACCCGTTAGTACTTGTTCCACAGGAGATGCTTGCTTTGAAAGCACATGGGAGAGCAAGGGAGCTCATGGCTGTGGGTCACAAATACAGAGCCTGATAAATGGAAATAAAGAGAAATTGAATTTTCATGTGTATCTTGTGAAATTTCTGAGCTTGCTCTGCACTGACCAAAGACCAGGCTTAAAATCAACTGACACTGACTTACAACACTCTTGGGTTCAGAGGTTATATGAGATTTAAGGGCAAGCGTTGTTATACAATCAATCCATTTGTTGCTATCAAAATCTTTCATGACTCTTAACCAAGGCCAAAGTAGCACGGTACAAAAGACAAGGTACAAAATCTCTGTTAGTGCTTCTGTTCCTCTATAAATCAATCCCAGTAGCAGTGTGGGTTTAGGATCTGAGCCTAGGGGTTTTTTTTGTGATCCCTGGAAAAGCAAACTCTCTCAAGACAGTAGCAGTGATGAGAGCTAGAAAATCCTGACCACACACATCCCGCTCTTCTAAGGACTCAGCATTCAGGCAATAATAGCACCTTTCTGTGAAACTAAAAGTGAGAATGATTGCATGAGCATGAACTTTGCCCAATAAGTGTTTTTACTTAGGCCTGTGTCAACAGAAATATGTCATGAGAAATAACAGCTGGATAAATTAGGCTCCAATAAAGTTAATTATTATTCTCATTTCACAGTTTGTGATCTACAGGAGATACACGCCAAGGTCTGGCCCTTTCAAATGATAAACAGGATCTCAAACCTTCTTCCTAGTTACTGACAGGCTGCAGACAAGCAATAATGTACTTCATGGGCAAACCCATGACCTGGATTTTACCTGCAGTGCAACAGATAAAACACTGTTTAAGTTACTGAGTGTTACTGATTCTCCACTGAGCAGGCGAATTTGGAGGTCTCCCAGTGAGATATAAATACTAAGTCACATACGTATTACACACAAATATGGACTGAAAGCAAAGTCAGCTGGTGATTTCTTGCTGGTAAACAGGATGGACTACTGAATACACGATTAGCACAAACAGGAATGAAGCCCACCACCTCCAACTCTGACACATAGCCACTCTAGATCAGGTAACTGGTGAAGGCCCCCTATGTCCTTTCCTAACAACACTCAGTTTTAACACTGCAGATGACGGTTAAGAAATCCCACAACGGGCAACAGTAAAAGCACTCTTCCAGGCCAAAGAGAAATGCGGGGTCCAAAGTTTCACCCCTTTCACTTCAGAGGGTTGTTGTTCTACACAACTCAAGCTCTGGCCTGACTTATGTCTACCTCCAGGAGGGGTAATACCATGAACACACAGTTTGCATGAAATTAAAACTCCCTTCAGCTCCTTCACGAGACTGACAACAGGGCTGGGGACGGCACTCTGAAAGCCTAGTGAGAAGTGAGGTAGCCGTGACTCCTGGATCCAACACAGCCATGACATGTCAGTGGTCCACCTGCTCCTTTTTCATCTGCCATCTGCTCCACCATTCTTTTTCATCTGCCATCTGTGAATGACTTCCAAAGCTCTCCCAGGGCCTGGCTGCCCATTTTACGGGTCTCAACTCCACAAAGGTTTTACTACACGGTTCACAAAGTCAGGAGACTTGATCCTGCTTGATCTAGCTCCTCTTCTGTACCCTTTGAGACAGTTACCTTGGATGATGTCTCATGACATAAGCACAGAAATGGCCAAAAACGCATAGTTCAGGCTCATTTTCCAGAGTTCAATCTTCATTTCTGATTACAAAAAAGAAAATTCACACACTGCAGAGGAAGCCAGCACACATCTCCTAGTAGCACAAATCATTCCAGCACAAGACAAACAAGATTATAAACCTCTCTCTGGGGAAAAAAAATAAGCAACCAATGGCACGTTTCAGGTAATCTTTATCTTTCTCTCTGTAAATAAGCAAATAGTTTACAGTGCAAGTTGATTTCCACAGAACAAGGATCAGACTCCAAACACCAAGAAACAAACAAAAAAGTTTCCAGAGGAATTCACAAAGAAACAAAGGAGAAAAGAGAGGACGGAAGAGATCATGAGAACCAGCAGATCCATGGGAGGGAAGAGGCAAGCGCATGGGACACAGGATGCCCCATTCCAGCTGTGAGGTGCAAGTGCCATACAATCAGAGGCTGGTCCCACCAAATCACATTCTTATACACGAGAGATTCCAAGTAAAACAGAGACCTCACCCTCTTTACATCTGAACAGAGATGGGGTCAGGGTGGGAGTAGGGCTAGAGGGCAAAGTGGGTTGGAGATGGGGGTGGGCGGGGGAATAAACCTCTCTTTATTTCACATATCTCTTATAATTCAGAAAACCATTCAGGCTTTATTTCAGCTTTCAACTGGCCTGGGACTCCAGCCCCCTTTCAGTGCCCAAAAGAGGAAACCACCTGACTACCAGCCAGCAGTACACTAGAGCAGCACTTTCTCTAGGAGATGGTCATGGTGCTATCACTCTAGCTTCAAAACTTGGGCAAGGGTTACAAGACACAAAAGTGTGTGCCATGCCTGTCCCCTTAATGTGTGAGACCAGTTTACATGGAGTGATCTCACTGGTTCTAAACTGTGGCAAATAGCTCATGGCCAGTGATCCTCCCAAGAGCCTGAACACCACAGCACCAAGGACTAGGCTTTGGTGGAGAGGGAAAGGTCTCAGCTCATGACAGGACCCCTCACATTTCGTTGTCTGAAGACCACGAGGTCAAAGACAGCAGCCTCTCCCAGCAGAACAAAATCTGACTCAAACCCCAGGACATCTCCACCTACCAGTGCGCAACCCCATACAACTGAACCAAGCCACCACCAGCAGGTCTCCCACCAATTCTAATTCTGGCTTCCCAGACTTCACATGCTTGGGACCCAATACATTCAAGATCTGATAACTTGGTCACTAGCAAAATGTCCTGAAGAATCGAACTTTGCCTCAGCACTCTCCACTCCCCAGTGACATGGAGATGCTTTTCCTCCTACAACTTCCAAATTCCTCCTACAACTTTCCCTGAGTGGCTCCCTCAATCCCCTGCCTTAGGCAATAGTGTGCAAAAGACCCTTGTACTCCCTGCACTGCATCAGCCTGCCAGGCAGAGACGGAAGGATATTGTTCCTTTCAAACCCAGGTGACACTGTCCTTTCAGTCAATGGGAGAAGACTAAGGGAGTTTAACAGTCACGTCCCTTCTCCTCGCTCTCACTGAGCCAGTCCCCTCCCTGCTGTGTGCTCACATAGATTAAGCAGGGCTTTCCAAAGTGACACACACTCCACTGCAACAGCCCACCATAAAGGACAGGCTGCTGGGCCTAGAAGCCAAGGAAAAACTTCTCAGGCCACACCAAAGCAATGGCTACTGCAAAACATCTTAAGCAGCTTTCCAGGAAAGGAGTAGAGAGATTCAGAACTGAGACACAAAGTTTTCCTCCAGCAACTTCTCCTTTCATTTGCATGGGAAAGACTTCCCTACCAATATGCAACTGAGACACCAGGGAGACACCTGCAGTCAGAGGGGATGCTCCGGAAACTTAATGGAGCCACATGAAAGTAACTTAGTTTCCAAACCCCATCTCCTGCAGGAATAGCAGCTTCTCCCTTGCACCCAATTTACAGCTAGTCTTTTTCAATTAAATGCTGACTCTGACCAGGGCAAGGACAGGGTCAGATCCAAACCACATCCAGGAGCAAAAGAGGAACAGAAGAGCTAAGAACGGTCTGATTTCTAGTGCAACCACAATAATGGACAATCTCTTAGACATCTTTCACTCGAGGTTCATGGTGAAGGGTGAGGGAAGAGAAGTGAGCTGGGGGAAGGGATGTCCAAGCAGGTCCCAATTAAAGCTTTAAATGACAGGGAGGTAAATGAAGTGATTGTCCTTTTGGTCTCTCAGCTGGATGTGAAACGCAGGAATAGCTGTGACGAAGCAGCACACAGCAGTCCTTAGATCCAGTGTATTTCTCTTAGAAGAGGTAACTGCTCTCTTAGACCCGCTGAATTTCAAATAGCTTCACATCTGTGTCATACCAGATAGGGGGATCCACATTCCTGGGAGAGAAAGACAAGATCCACTTTACTCTCTGTGACTGGGTACATGGAATTCAAATCTCAGAGCCAAGATTACAGGAGCTGGCTACACAGCATGCCTTCAACTTTGCAAAAGAGGAAATCACTGGTTGAGAGACAAGGGGCCCTTAAAGGGATCACAATATCTACAACATCCCACAAAGCTAGAGCTTTGCTTGAAATCTCTGCACCATCCCCTCTAAGCAGCAGCTGGCAATAGAAAAGCTGCCAGTTCCCAAACAAGCAGTACTCCCAGAACAAATCCCTTCACATTTCCTGCTCAAACAAAGTTTTGGAGCAGCTGATTCACCCTAGTCTCTTCCAAGGGAACAACACCTTTCTATCCTGTAAATATGTGACAATCCAGAGCTGGCCAAGCGCATGCAATTCTCTCTACAGGCCCCCCAAAAGTTTGGAAAAGACCAACTTAGACTGCATCCAGCTGGCTTACCTCAAATAAATAACTCCCCACATGTAGGTCCGGAACCACATGGCAGTGCCCGAGTTAGCCTGATACTTGCGAATGAGGATGGGGTGAGGGACAGGTAGCAGCCCCACCAGCGTGCCATGCTGCAAGAACTTGAGGATCTCAGATTCATCAGTGAGACCCCTGCAAAGAGACAGATCAGGAACATGTTTAGCATGTCCCATAGACACCCCCAAAACTGCTGCAGCACAAAGTTTCAGTCTAAACAAACAGACACAGTCAGTGACTGTGGCCACGAAGAACACACACTCTCTCCACTGAAAAACAGTTGAGAAGGGATCAGGCAAACAAGAAGCTTGGCAAGCAAAGTAATATCTCCTCTGCTGAGGCCATGATGCTTTCAATTATACTTTGCGAGGTTTCCCCTAGAGGCCCTCAAAATTCGTCAAACTCTGCCAACCTCGCAGAGCTCTTTACACACTGCACAGCCCTTTCTCTCCAAAAATGTACTTACTTGTCAATGCAGATCTTCTCCACCTGAGGGACCAGCACCTGTAAGAGGCGCATGATTGTCTGCAGAGGAAGCTTTGACTTCCAAGACATCACCTGTAAGTAGGAAAGCCCGCAGGGAAATCAGTGCACTGCATTAGTAGTTTTCTACAGTTATTTCCACTATCTCTACAACAAATGAGGTTTACATAGCCCACAAAGGTGGTGGATGAACCGAGCACACAACAGCAATACAATAAATCCTGGAGTACTAGAATTATGAGCCACTCAATGAAACTAGCAGGACATTGGTTTAAAACAGGTAAAACAAAATACTTCTTTGTAGATAGTAGTAACTTCTGGAGCTTTGACCACAAGTCAAAGACATTCCCCATGGGGAAATCCTGCTCTGAGAGAGTCTCTGCTTTGGAGTGTGGGGGGAAGGCAGGTATTTATGCCACAACTCTTTCCCTCATTACTTATTTCCTCTGTCCAGATTCCCTTACCCAGTCAGGAGTTGGGGTCCACTGTCCACTGGAGGATGCACTAGAGAGACGCCTTCGATCTCGTCGGGCATGTGATGCCTCCTATCAATAAAATTAAAAAAAAAAAAAAAAAAACCACCAACAAAAAGCAAATCACACAAGAGCGAGAAATAGAACCCATTTTCTGCTGACTTGCCCCCCAACTTTTCCAGAGCATTGCTGGGAAAAAACATCTCAGCATGTCCCAAACCCACCAGACCTTCATTCACTTTTTGGAAAGCTCTGGTCAAAAGTCCAAGACCCAATTCTGTCTTGTTATTCTTCTCAGCATTCACTCTGTTTTAAATTCTCTTATACTAAAGACATTACTATCACCCTGGCTTTCCAAGCCTGCCAAGGAAAGCTCAAAATATTCATATGGTGGGAAGGAAGGAAATAACCCTTTAAAAAATTACTGTCAATCTCTGCATGAGGTAAAAATGGAGAGGCCTTTTTCATTTTGCAATGCACCCTGAGACTATTCACTACTACAGCCTAGAGCTGACTTTTCTATGAAACAAATGGGAACAGCACTTCCTTCCAATAGCCATCCTGCACCTCCACATGCCTGGACCCATTCACACATCACCTTCACAACCAGAAACAGCAGGCTTGGGGCAGAGTTGTGCTGCAATCCACTGGAAGCTGACAGTGCTGTACCAGTCCTTTTCTGACCGGGGAACAGCTCAAGCCAGCTGCTGGACACAGAGACGTAGTGACCCATGATTATGTTTCATGGGTTGCTGGAAGAAGAAAACCTTTCTTCTGCAAACTGCCAAAGATCGCACTTAATAACAACATAAATAATTGTGTGGTTAAGACATCCTGCTGACCATGGGCCTTCATCTGGTACCAGGGAAAGCCAGGAAGGATAAACAGAACCAGTCCTGGGATATTCAGGAATTCTGCTCATTCCAATTTATTCAAAGCCTAAACAGCAATATTATTTTGCAATGTTTGTGGTTACAACCTTATCATTCAGCCCATTCAGCTTCAGTGCCATGTCCTCATCAAGCTTCTAAAAATAAAATTCAAAAACCTCTCATTTCCTTCAGGTGACCCCACCTTCTGCCTCTTTCCTCCTCACTCTCCCACAGCCCTTGCCCCTTCATGGCTCCCATCCAAACTCTGGCAGCCAGCTGACACGTTTAGGAGAGGTAAGATGGAAATACCCTGAAATATGAAGGCAGTTGAGCATTTCACGAGACAGTTTTGAAATGGTTATGACTGGTAAGGGGAGACCATTACAACAGATAAAGGAAGGAAATTAAATCAGTCATAAGGGTGGGTATCCTAAAATTTATCCAGTATCCCTTATTAATCTAACTTAACTCAGTAGGTTGGAATTAGGTTGGAGCACAGAAAGAAGACAATGTTCACACAGTCTGAAACACCATAATCCCTGGAGACAGGCATGTGCTACCCGAAGCACCATGCGATAGCAGTGATGATTCTCCGCACAGCATATCCTACACTCACTGTTTTACTGCCCTTCACCTCCTGTCTGCTTTTTGGCCCCCACCCATAAACACTGACATGCAAATAGCATTGCTGGAGCCAAGTGGGGCAGCTAATGGGCAATCATTTGTCTGAGACCAAAGGCCCACATGTGCACACATGTAAGCAGAACAAGCGGAGAGGGTCAGGACTTAAGGGTAGAATATAGGAGTCTTCAGCCTGCTCCCCTAGGTTGTGTTGCCTTTGCAAACATCCCCCATTTGCACCCCAATTCTGTAATACTGTTTCAGCCAAAAGCATGTCAAGAACAAAACAGAATGATTCTTGTAGCACCACCACAGTCCATAGCAGCCTGTGATAAAATACATCATCCCATCCCAACTCATAGCCTCCTGCCCAGTTTGCTCCACACCTGGCAAGAGCTGATGTGCCCATTTAGCCATTCCAGGGAAAACCAAGAGAGGAAAAGCTGGGAATGTTATGCCTTTTGCCACGGGGCAGCCATAGCTCCCTGTGCAAATGGATGCAATGTTCTCACTGCAGTGAAATGGCTCGGTGGACAGTAAACGCTCGGAGAGAGCATAAGGCAGCACTAGGTGTACAAACGTGGCCTTACTGAAGAAGGAGAGGACAGGCAGCCCTCGTAATACACTTCCTACAAGACAGCCTGGAGGTTTTTGATACTGGCCAGGAAAGGACGCACACTGAGGAGTTAGAGAGCAATAAAAGACTGCTGCTCCACTGAATTTAGAAGACAGCTGTTTTATAGCTCTTGATGGGGAAAACTAGCAAATGCCAGAAGGCTGACGTTGCCACCGAGCCTAGCGCAGCCTTGATTCGCAGACTGCAAAGCCTCCGTCTCATCTGCATGGCCAAGCAGTCGCCACTCTGAGGGCAGCATCTCAGCCAAGTCCTCATGGGAACACATTTTTCACAACACCAGCTAGCCAGAAGATTCTGGTAGACCCTCTTCACCCAAGAAAGGAGGGAAAGGAAAAAGAAGCAGCAGTCAGAACCTGAGTTGAGAGCCTCTACATCAGGAATACATCCCTCTGCAATTACGCATTTGCTGCTCTATCAATAGCTTTCAAGGTGGAGAAAGCTCGCTCCTCCACTGTCCTAGCTCTTGTGTCACTAGCACAAACATGAAACACCCAAGATGATGCAACAGTGCTTCTGAACCACGGTGTTTTCCAGCGCAGCGCACGTGTACATATTGCCTCTAATATGATGGCTTTCTTCAGGGGGCCAACCAGACCTCTCCTAAAGTTCCCAGTTTTAGTTCATTTCATACCAAGCCTTAGACCTTCCCTACACACCACAATGTCTGGTCTTACCGGGCTCCAGGGCTCCCCATCGCTCACAGCTGAGGGCGGGTTACCCTCTGGTGGAGTCTGTGAAGACTCGGGCTCCAGTGAACGCATGGTCCCATCCTCTGATACCTGTGACTTCTCCGTGAGCTTGTCAATTCCTGTGTTTAAAAGAGAAAAAGCTCAGAAACACAAGTAAATTAAATATGCTTAAAAGCAGGGGTTCTTCTCTGCCCTACCACACACAGACCCTATGCATCTGCCAGCATCTGAAACGTTCTCCTTTCACCAGGAGAAGCAATATCTAGCCTTGATCTCATCATCCCAAAGGAGTTCATTTGCCTCTAGGAAAATGCTCCCTGAAGAAAGAGGAACACAGGTTCACATCGATATAGTTAAACTGAGTCAAGAGGTCAAGATTAGGACAAAAGGCCACGTGGACACTAAGTCTGAGAGGAGAGAAACTAAAGGCAGTTTACTTTGACTTGTTTGTGCTCAGCTTGGGCAAACTGATCTGAGACTGAGAGGCAGTAAGTTATTCACAGATGTAAACTCTTAATCTCTCCCACGCCCAGTGAAAGGGTGAGTCCACACCATATCTAACAGAGAAAACAAACCTCACTCCTGTTTAAAACTAAAGCTGACCTGGAGTAGCCACCAAACTTGTCTTCAGCGTCCCTGGTTCAGCAGGGGCAGCAGGACGTGATCCTTCCATGGAGACCCCATCCTGGGAGTTGGTGCGAGAAATAGGCTCAGGAGTTTTCTTCTTGCGCTGCAGACCTTTCTGGATGGACTGCGAGTCCGTGGGTAAGTTGGCCAGCTGGTGAAATACATTCCGCTTGCGGATAACAGCATAGACCAAATTTGAGTTCCCTGGGAGTAATAGCAACAAAATGAGCAGAGAAAGAAGACTTAAAGAGCCCTGCCAATACAGCACAGCTCACTGGGTACCTGAAGCACGATTGCGGAGACCCCGCGAGCTCAAAGAGCCATGCTTCCACCCACAAAGGCAACGGCACAAAGAAGAAAGAGCAGAGCTCAATATCCTCTTATCCATTACAAAGCAATACAGGAAATTCAGTGAAGTCCTTCCCAGGCTGGAAGGCTGACAAGAAATGGCTTAGAAACTGACATTCAAACAACTGAGAAGAAAAAGGACAGTTTAAACCACATATCAGCACCTATTTTGAAGGAAAAGGCTGTTAGCCAAGATTCAACATTTTTCCACCTTCAAAAGAGCTCACAAAACAAACTGGGGGCATTCCATTTGAGAAGAAACAGGCTTGAAATAGGAAAGACAAGGCCACAATTCCTACTGTCTGCAAGGTGGCAGAGAACAGAATGAAACCATCCCCTAAAATAAAACACAAATCATTGCCACAAAGGCTGTTTGAGGATCTGACAAGGACCATTTGCCAGATTTCCATTAGGGAAGCAGAATGGCCACTCTTCATTCGCAGTTTTGAAGCAAAACATCAGATTTTGAGCAGGGAAAAATAAGAGCTCATAGCAGCTTAAGGGATCTCACTCTATTTCCTTGAGATAAAAGACTCGTGCTTTTATGAGGGAAAGGATAAGGCATTTCCTGGAAAGGTAGCAAGTGCTAGAACTTTGTTTGGGTTGGGGCTATTTGGTCTTCAGCTCCAGAGACCTGCCAGAGCAGAACTGAGAGGCACTTTAAGTTGTTTAAGGAGATGGAAGTTGTTCTGTGCCCTCACCTACACTGCTGAGCAACATGGGCAGTTTCACAGCAGCATCCAACCAGTCACAACTTCAGCATTACACACTCACTTTCCCTTCTCCTTCCCCTCTACCCATCTCATCTTGCAAGAGGCTTATATTAGACTGATAATTAGCTGCCATCTCGTTTTGCTCTAACCTAACTTGTCTGGGTCACGACCCAACACTGATTACCTACTAACCCAACTTCTCAATCCTAGGCAAGTCTCCATGTAGCTGGTTTCTAGACTTCTCCCCTTGTCTCATCTGTTTGGACTTTCTCTGAACTTCCACCTCATGTTCTCTTGGACTAAACTAGTGCAAACCCACTAAATACAGCAGTCAGTCTCTTACCATCAAACTGGTACTGAATGATGTTGTTGAAAACTTCCAGCAAGAAGAAAACAAGATGGTGGTTCTGGACAGCAGAGAACAGGAACCACGTGGTGGAAAAAGCCTCCAGGAGATGCAGTAACTTGTTAGCAGCCACCATAGAGAGAGACTTTAGGTATGGAGACACTGTGGAAAGCAAACAAATGAAAACTGGAGAAAGAATCAAGGTGTATTTAGTCACACAAATACACCACTAAAAATGTTGCTCTTACCACCTTGCGCTTCTGGGAAAGCCTTATGGAATAGCTGAGCCCAATAGGGTTCCACAGAAACTTCCAAAAATAAAAAGTTAAACAGTGATATTGCCTAGTAAAAGCAGGCACTTCTGCTTTCAGAGGGTCTTGTGTAGTTTTACACTAGTAACATCACCTCTGGCATGGCTCCTGAAAAGCTTACACAACTGGAGCCACCCGGACACTCACTAAGCCCAAGGGAAGCCATTGCCATCGCAGAGAGGTGGCACTCCCTGCTGGATAGGGACAGCACTGCCACCACCCTCACCAGGCCTTCTGGCAAATGCCCTTCTGCCACCTCAGAGGGGCTCCAGGGACTCTGCTGTCCCACCCTCTGCCCCATCTGACTGAGCGCAGGCAGGCAGGTCTGATCTGCAACTGGCACCTCCAGCGCAGACTAGAAAGGATCAGTTTCCAGCAGCAGTCACTGACACTGGTCAACGCTAAGAGGTGCGGGTAGGAGCGCAGGGAGAGGGAAGTGAGAGCAGTCAGAGCTGTCCTCTCTATGAGTTGTGGTTTCACACCACACACAGCGCTTACCATTCACAACGATGGTGAGCAGGCAGTCAAAGAGAGGCTGCAGCCGCTGATGCCCGCTGGTGATGATCTTGTGAAAGACCTATGGTAAGGAAGCAATTCTTGAGCAAGGTAGCACCTTACTGAAAGCACCCTCTCAACCAAAACCAGTGCCACCCCCACACTAATCGCTTCCTGACACCATTCCTTCCTAGGCAGGGCCCTGCACACTCCACAATTACACAGGTGGGGAAGGCTGCTCTCACTGCAGACTTGCGCTCCAGGAGTACAAGCTTTCATTTACAAGGAATCTTTTGGGGACCTGATTAGGGCTCTACAATACGGCAAACAGAAACTGACTGTGAGCTGTTCCAAAATGCACAGGAAGGCTGAGACAAAAATAAACCACCAGGAAGTAAGAAACATCTTCACCTCCAGTGGATTTTGACTCTGAACCCTAATGATAGCTGCTTGAAATGCCACAGAACTAATCATTTCACATTTGACTTTAGTGCAAACTTCTAACTCAAATGTTTGTCCTATTTTTCTTCACTATACGCTCAGACGTGGAAAGATTCAACTGCCTCACAACCAGTTCAGACATTCCCAGTCTTGGCCTTCCCACCTCTAGCTAAGACCTGCAGCATAATGAAAACACAGAGATGATCCAAGATTAATGGAATCTAATAGCAAAACACATAGCATCAAGAACAGTTCCGGTGGGCACACTTCTTCCTACTCCTTCTAATGGGAATCTCCTTTTGGAGGTTTATCAGAAGTTGCCGAGAAATTCTTCTCTGGCAAACAAGCACTAACATGACAGGAGGGTACCACCTGAGGCTGGTACTGCAAAATACACAGCTGTCTGTAGGCAGTATTGTGGACCTCAGCACTACAGACTGAAAGACAAATGAAATCTTGCAGCAACTCAAAGCTGTAGGGTTGAGGTTGGTAGCACTGGTGTTCCCATTCTGACAGAGGTGCCCCACACAACTCTGGTTACTTGGGACAGAGCCAGCAATGCAGTCGGATCTCTTGCCTTTCCCACCTGCAATCAAGTCTGGTAGAGACCATGCACCCATCCCACTCATGCCAGTCCGAGAGTCCTTTAGACACCAGTCCAGTGCCATCCAGAATCCTGTTCTTTGGGATCATCTCATGCATATGCACCCTGCCAGACACATCACCTCAGCTTAAGAGCATGCAAAGATCCCATCAGTGCTTGCATGCATCCCACACGCTTTCTAGCTACTCAGTGGGCCGCCAATCTAGGAAGGATGAGTATATTGAAGGAGGACAGGAGTTAGGAGGGATAGAAAAGAATTGCTGGAGCTATACTCACTATGATGAGCAGATCTGCATGTGTCCCAGTGAAGACAGGGATGTCCATAGGCACTCGTACAGAATACGGCTTGTTCAGTCGAACCCCAAAGTTACGCTCCCCACTGAGAAGCAGGAGGATAAAAACCCCAATGTGCATCAAGCCCACTCGCGCTGCAGGGGGGGGGAAAAAAAAGTGCAAAACACCACACATCACAGTGAGGCCAGTGGACTCCTAAAGACGGAAGGGCAGTGAGGAGGAGAGAGAAGAAACACTATGGGACTGAAAGAAAAACTGCACAGATCAGACCATCCTGATAAGGGACATCCCACACAGAGCTCCCTCCGTTGCCAGTACCAGTGTCCTTCCCAAGCACATTTATGGGGCCAGTACAACCTTAAGTCTTGGATAGATCGTGCTTTTCTTCATTATGTTCTTGATGTACACCCATCACCATAGTAGGAAAGATCTGACTACTTCTTTCCACTACTCAGTGACAGAGTTACACCTGATTTACATCCAAGGCAAGAGCAGATTGCTCATTTCTCCCTCTTCATGGGATCAGGGACACAGTTTTTGACATAAGGACACAAAACGAGTTAACACACACTAAGGATCTCCCTTCCCTGTGTTGTAGTATAGACCACGTCCTGCTTCTAGCCTGTTACAAACATTAACACCCGGCTAACTGAACCATTTCTACTCCATGCCTGCAGAAGGCTTGGAACACATGCTTGAGATGTTATTGCCTCTCGGTTGTAGGTGGGAAGCATCTTAAAAACATTCTAGCTCAACTGTCAAGCACAGATCATCCTAAACATTGAAAATAACCAACTTACACTGGTCTGCTCTGGCATCATTGAGAAAATACAAGATTGGGACAAGGATATCCAGAACATCGCTGCTCTTCAGCACAAAGAAGAGGAATTTCTGGAAGAAAGGGGAGGATTTCAGAAAATCACAAGCATATTTGTTTTCCTGCACCATCCACAGGACTCAGGCCAGGTAGCCTCAAGCTAGTTAGTCTCCCAAGAACATCAGAAAGGCTGGCGTATGCACCAGCTCTTCAACTCTAGTGTTATTTGTAGAGTTATTATAATATTTGCTCCTGCATGTACCTCAAGCACTAACCTTCAAGAGCTGCAGGCTCAACTCACAAGCTCTCCCTGGAGCCAGACACCCCCGCAACCCACCCAGCAGGGAGTAGTGCTGCTGAACAGAGTACCACAGCATCACTGCTAACTACCAGTCCACAGATATTCACCAGGGCTCAGTCCAGCCAGAGCCACACCAGGCTCTGGGCAACAGGTAAGGTGTGGCAAAGCCCAAGAAGAAGCAGATTCCCACCTTGTTGAAGTCACAGAGTTTCCAGAAGAGGACAAGGAGTTCCTGATGGAATTGGATCTTCTTGGCAGAGTTTGGCAGGTAGGTCTGGACCAGCGGGTTTGATAACAAGCGGGCCACTCCTTTCAGGATGAACTGGAAATCCTGCCGACAGACCGGGAAGGAGACTGTGGTGGGCCCAGGGCTAATGCAATCAACATGAAATTAGACAGGAAATAGTTCAGGATAGGAGCACGTTACCTCCTCTCGGTGTATTCTTGAGAGGTAATTCACGAACAGATTGTCTGGTCCAGGAGGCTGCATTCAAAGACAAGGAGTGACAAGGTTTACTCAGGAAGTCAAAGCATAACCACTGGGTCTGAGGGCTAATGCCTCTCATTCCACATTTCCCCTCTGAATGATCCAGTTTTAAACGCTAGGAGACAGAGCACCTCAGGGAACAGTAAAGTCGGGGACTTTTCACTTACGTGCTCCTGATTCAAGTCAGTGACCAAAACCTAGCGGTTTGGTCATCTACAGCTGTCTAATGACCCACAAGGAAGAAGCAAGACTGGGCCAGACTGCAAGGACAGGAGCAGCGCTGGGCCCTACAGGTCAATATTCAATGCAAGCTGCTCTAAGAGGACCACAGGGAGCTCAGGAGAGCAGCAAATACAGATCCCAGTGTCACTCACATCCACATCATCCATGGCCGTGCCAGTGGTTGTGCCATCCACGGTAGGACTTGAACTGGTGGAGCTGTCATAGTCCAAAGTGACAATCAGCACCTGGGCTGCCTCCTCCACCAGGGGCTCACGGTAGTCAGAGAAAAGCAGGTGATTGTAGGGAATCCCATAACCCACTGGGTCGTAGGCACAGACAACATTCAGGAGTGAGGTGAAGAGTGGGAGCGCATGTCTGGGGAGGAGAAAACATTCTCAGAAGGCAGAAGCAGGAAGCAAAAGGTGGTGCCTTGGAAATGGACTGTCATCTCTTTCTCCAAGAGTTTGGGGTCATGACAAAACACTAGCATCTTCTCTAACTTAACAACAGTGGCCCATGACTGAGTAGCCCAGAGACAAGAGCTGACACCCCAGCTCCCAGCTGGTCTCCTACACTAGAGCTGAGAGGGAAGGGGAGGTGAAAAAGGCCGTGTAGCCTCCCAGAGGAATCCTGTGCAGCAATGTGAAAAAGCAGACAGGACCTCAAAGCTCTCTCGACTCTGGAAAGACAAAATGGTCTGCCTTCAGCCAAGACTGTGCTCCCCAAGATGAGCAACTGTCACCTGAGGAGCTGAAAGTCCCAGAGGAGACAATGTCACTAGAGGGCAGCATTCACCCGTCACCCACACCACAAACCACCCACTGCAGTGCCACGCCACCACCCCACCAGGGAACAGGATCTGCAGCAGGGAACAGGGTCTGCCACTTCCCACAGGACAGGGATCAGTCCTGCAAACTCCAGTAAGCACCACGCTCGGTCTCTCCTAATTCTCACTAAGCAGAGACGCTAATGGGGCGTATGTAAGACAGGGACAAAGAAAAAAAGACAATAGTCCCTAGATGTTGGAGGCAGCTAGTCCTACGGTCCCCCATTACCAACACACTCCATGGAAGAGATTTGAAGGTATTTCTCCCCCTGGCACCCAGTTCCCCACCTTTCCCCCTCACCTGTTCTCCGTAGAGCAGAAGAACTGCACCCAGGGGTTGGCATTGCTGCTGTCTGAGGAGGGAGGCAGATACATGGCCTCAGAGAAACACGTCAGCAGCAGCTTAAGCAGCTCTGTCCTGAAAGAAAGGAGAAAGAAGCCAAGGTCTGGAGCCATTCAGGAGCAGGGACTGGGTGCAGGAGGCACAATCACTTACTACAACAACACATAAGGAAGGCTCAGCCCCAGCTAAAAAGTCCTCCCCACAGAGAGCTAAACCCACTTCATTTCATAAGCAATATTGCTGTCACTGGCACAAAGCTCAGCAGAATTGCTGCCTTATGCAAAAGAAGTACAGTACAGAGCTCCTAGGCATTTTCAAAGCACCAATGTTTTGCCAGTTCCTGTTGCAGACACTGACTCCCATATCATACTACAAAAAGCTATTCAACAGGTCAGCTGGTTGGGGTTTTTTTTTTTTAGCATTGCCAGTCCTCTTAGCTCAGAAAGGACAAAGCAGAAAGCCCCTTGGGAATCACAGACACCTGAGGAGGCAAGGAGAGCCCCCCTCCCCCAGATCCCCTTCTCCTGAGCCTAGTTTCTTTCCATTCTGCCTTTGCAGATCCTCTTACCTATTCAAGTCATGGATGTAGCTAGGCTGTGGAGAATGAGCAAAGCCCACACCTGCCTCCCAGATGTACTCACAGCTGTCAATAGAGTGGATATCTTCTGCTGTGTCCTGTGGGGAAGAATAAGAGGTTGGACCACAGAAGACAAGAGCAAGGGTTGACAGTGCTAGCAGTATCCAAGGCAGTTCAGTCGCTCTCTTTAGCAATAGCAAAGAAACCAGCAGAGAAGCATCCAAAACACTCAGACTATACATACCAGTCCCACCCAGGGAGCACCCTGACAGAGGGCCTCTCATCTTCAATAGGTACTGAGCACCATGCAGAATGAGAGCCTTCCTCTAGCACACTAAGGAGCAATGCTAGCCACCTCCACTGGGAAGGGTCACCCAATGCCAAAGGATCCAAAATACAGAATGTTCTCATTACTGAATGCATCACTATCTCCTCTCCTTTCCTCCACATCTCTCAAACACAGCCCAGGTCAGGGCTTTTCCTTTGCAGATCAAGAGCACCACACAGGTTCAGTTTTGCTTGACACCTCAACCCTATCTCGGACCACATCATGTTGAGTTTATCCACACAGTGGTGACTTATAATGGTTGCACCCCAAAGGCAAGAGAAGCGCAAATTAACCCTCATTTATAATAAAAGTGGATATGGCTATGACTTGCTTTTCAGAGGATAAAGCAAGAAGGTGACTGTAAATATGTTACTTCTCCTAATGAGAACCCTCCCAGTCCCTTGACAGCTGCTGGCATAACTCCCAAACTGCTGCTTTGCAACCTTAGGAGGTGAACCACAGCAGTTTGCCCTTCTTTGTCATGGTTGGTCAGGTCAGGGTTGAAGCAGCTTTGCGGAGACAAGGAGCCACTGAAAACCACCTGCTAGCCCTCCAGGAATGACCAGGAGCAAGGGCCCAGATGAATATGTTTGCATCAAGTGCACTTGGCACACTTTGGCTGTCTCTTTTCTGGGGTTTAATTAAGCAAATTCTATTGCCTGACTGTTTTCCTCTCTGTGCCTGGGGAAAGCAGATCAGAGGACTTATTAATTGTTTTGGGTTGCCATTGCATAACCTCCCTCCCTTCCTCCCTCCCACCAAGGCACTGATCTCAGGACAGCACGGCTTGAGGGCAACCAAGATTCACTTACCACCCCAACCACGACTCCCACAAAAACAGCATGTTGACAGTAGCTACTGCTGACACGGAAACAACTGCAGCTTCCTCCACAGTCTGGGCTTTTCCTGCCTTGCTACTTACTTCCTACAGACAGGTCGGAGCTCATGTGCTGTCAGGTTTCTCACCAAGCTCCTCAGAACAACCCTTGCTGAGATTGGAGTGCCCAAGACCTCCCTGCACAACTGAATCTTGACCATCTCCTGCCCGGCACAGGCTTCATGGGAAGAAATGCAATTACATCCACAAGCCTGCTTCTACCGTGTGTGACTAAGCAGGAACACTAGGAGATAGCATGTTACTAGCCATCATTACAGCAGTTGCCCAGGCCTAAAAATGCAGGTGCTCATGTCTTCAAAGAGCTCAGCATTTGCAAGTAAGTGATAAAACACAGACATGCAGGCACTGTGCATGACAGAGGGATGCCCAATTTCTAGCCATAATTCCAAGGCTGACTTCAATAGGAGGGCACACAGCAAAAGAGCATAGGTCACTCACAGGTCTCCTTTGCCCATTCCCTCCCAGCTCTTGCTCTTCCTCTTTAATCAATTCTGCTTCAGCAACTATCCACCACCACCTGTATCTCTGGGGCCATATGCTGTTCTGCCATGAGCATGAGGTAGTTGTACCCATCTCTGCTCTTAACCTGTAGTCAGACCCAAGCGTACAGGTCAGACCAGATCCAGAGAGGGAAGACAGCTAAGCAAAGACTGCAGAGGTTGCAGGCAGCAGACAGGCAGCTAACAGCAAGGAACATAAAGCGTTCCCAATCCCACCACCTAATTCAACTTGCCCAGAGCCCTGGAAAGCCAGGCTGGCTGCTGCCAAGGGAGAAATCACAGGTGAGGTGCGGGGGGGCTCTCCCAGGAAAAAATGTTGTCACCTTCACTTGTGCAATCCACCCCAAGTGACAATTACAAGTCCATCTCTTTCAGCCACACTCCCACTTACTCTTAGCATTAACTCATGTGGCTTTGATCCAGCTTCACCCCTTCATCCCCAGGTGACAGATTTTAACCCTGTTTCTACTACCCAGAAACTTCAAGCAAGCAATTTAGTACTCAGGTTTGTCAAGGAATTTTGCAGCCATTAAATACACAATGGTTCAGCATGTTCATTTTTAATTTACTTCATAGCTATACCAAAAAGCAGGGCTGCCCACTGTTGTTTATAGACTGGACCTACAAGAAACACCACAGTCACTGGTGGGGAGAGAGAAAGAGAGGGAGGGAGGCAGATGCACCAGAACCTGTCCTTAGCACACCTGGCAGGAGATCCCCGCCTCAGGGAACTCCTCTGAAGTACAGTCACCATAAGGATCAGAAGACATTTGTCTTTGCTGCAAGGATACAAAGAGGGAGAGGAGGTGGAAAGACACAACAGAGACCATCTACTCATTCAGATCACAGCACCTGCAATCAGGCAAACAGCTGCTTCCTGCCCCAGACTGCACCAAATTGCCAGTGAAACGAACAAGGTGCTAAAGGTCTCTGCTCCACTGACAACAACAGAAGAGCTGTTGTTTGCCAGCACAACCATGTTTTCCTGAGGGGTGAGCTGTAGTGTGGGTGTAAGTGCCAGCCACCCCAGCTGAGATTCACCCAGCTGTCTCAGAACATCTGTTTTAGAAGGCACAAAAACCACACAGTGAACCCAAAACGTTGATCAATATTAGTCACTGTGGGTTCAAGCTCAGCAACTCAGTATTCTCCTGCCTGCAGGTATGCAGGAAGCTGATGGGGTTTTCCAGGGTACCCCCCACCATGCAGCTAATCTACCTCCACGCAGATAATTTCATGATTCAACTTACCACCGTGCTCCTCCGGTGGCTCTGCACAGTGAAATCGGGACAGAAGAGCAGATCTGCAACAGCAAGGAGCAACGACTCAGCCAGTGGCCGGGCATTTTCATCATCTTCATCTCCCTAAAAGCAAGAAACGTCAAAGACTATTGTCAGCCTACAGTTAGCAAAGAGTATACAGTAACACTAGCATAACACAGCAAGAGAAGACACGCTCCCCAGGAACGTATGTCCGCCTTGCAGAGAGGCAAGAAGTTACAAAGGAACAAGATAGAGAAACACCCAAAACCAAGCCAGCAGAGGAAAGAAATTCCCTCCTGGAAGGTGATGACTAAATAGGAACAAGTTCTTTAATGACACCTAACTTGGCCTAGAGCTCTTGGGGGAAACAGAATAGTAGCAGTGGACCTTGCCACGTGGAGATGCTTGACTTACTAAAGACAAAAGGAAAGGGAACCATTTACAGAGAAGAGGGTTTTACAGTCATGAAGGAGGGTGATTTGGATAGTGCACAGAGACAGCAACAGGAAGAAGCCAGCTAGCAGCAGTAAGGTGCAAAATCTCTCAAAGTATTGCATGGGCTGCCCAGAACTGGAGGTGACAGAACCAGGAGAGTCTGCGTGCATCATGCAAGGGGCCACCTCAGCCTGCCATGGCAGAGCAAGCATGACAGCAGAGGGGATTTTGCTGTCTCCAGCGTTCAAAGCAATCACTCGAATCATGCATGGCTACTCCTCTGCATCCGTTGCCACGGGAAACCTTGGCAGATCCTGCCTGTCAAAGAGCATCCTGGATGGGAGGCCTTCCCCACCACACACTGGTGCTGGAGGGAAAGGCAGGGAGCAGGAATGGCAGGAGCTTATCTATCTCAGCCAGGCCTCTGCCAGCCTGTGCATGACACATGGCTCTTAAAATCACAGCAGGCAGCTAACAGAGATAGCCTGTATGGTTCTGACGTCTGTCTCAGCGACAGCAGGAAGATTAGCATCAAACAGATCCCGGATGTAAGGAGCAGCCCAGAGAGCCCAGAGCTAGCACAGCAAAGATGCTTTTACTTGGGCTTACAGTCAGAGATGAAATGACAAGCATTAGTGTCCAAGTGGATTTCTTTTCCAAGAATGATCTTTGCTAACATCACCTCAGCTGCCAGAAAGAAGTCCCCGCAGGCTCTGGGTACCACCACATCCAAAATGGGTGACAAAAACCAAACCAATAGATCTATACGCAATACAGACTCCCGTACAGCAGGGAGGCACCCACGCTCCAGGAGCTCTGCCATCCATCACTGCATCATGAAGCAGGCAAAGGATAATCGCAGAGATATTTATTAATAGCCCAGGCATACCACCATCTTCCCCTTCAGTTCCCAGAGAGAAATCAGCCTTCAGACAGCAAAGTCGTTGCCCCTAGATTAGACATGACCCTAGCTTCCCTAACGTCTCAGGGCTTTATTTGTTATCCCCTGCCAGACAGCTCAGCCAGCCTTACAGCTGCTTCTGCACATGCTTAAAATGGTGGAGCACACTGAACCACAACAGCTCCACCGACATTCAGGAGGCACAACGCAGCAGGAGGGCTGCCAAACCCAGCACACATGCACTGGGCTGAATCACCTTGGGGTGACCCCACCACTCTAAAGCTGAGAAACTCTCTCTTCCAGGTGCTGAACAAGGTGGAAAAACAGTAGTAACAGCAGCCTGGCTGGACCAGAGCACCAGGCACCCCACATGTTCTTTCCTAAAACAAGCTCTTCCATTGTTCAGCCTCTACAGTACTCCCTGGCCCCCGCAGGGATGAAAGGATGGACAACCACCACCCTCCCAATCACACAGATCACATAACAGAGCAGGGCTAGCAGAGACTTCCCTTTCCACCATCCAGAATTTCCCCTTGAAGTTGCCTCAGGCAAAAGAGATTAGAGGTGACAGGCAGAGACAGAGCAAGGTGCAAGGTTTGTGCTATACCAACCACTGCCAACCCTTTATCGCCTTCCCCAAAAAACTGCACCACACAATGTTCAGGGGAAACCACACTCTTCAGCACAGCCATCCTGACCTGCAGATTCAGAAACTCATAGGAGCATGCTCTCTACGCACAGAGCAGGCAGCTGCTGAGGGAGCAAGCAGGCAAATTCCTGGCCTAACTCAACTATGTTTTCAACACTATTTCTCCTATTTGCAGGAAATCCTAAAGCACTTTCAGCCTGTTCATCTGAGAGACACAGAACATTATTGTGCCTGGTCTCCAGACAGAGAAATGTAGGGAGGTTCAAAGACTCCCCTGAGGTTACACACATCACTGACAGAGCCAGAAACAATACCTGATTCTTTAACCCCAATTTTTTAACCACTCTCGCTCAGTTGTGGGCTTCACCTACCAGGCTAGGCCCCAGTTAAAACCGTATCACTCAGCTCACAAGCAGAGTATTGAGTCATGATGCTGAGCTTCTCTGGCACTATTTGCTTTAAATGTGACATTGTAAAATCAGTAGAAATGACACCCTATTTCAGTTTGACCTGAAACTTAAATCAACTTTAGTTAATGGAATAAGGTCATTTCAGTTTAAGAAAGTCACACAGCCTTTAGTACCGCTCTCATGTTCATTTCAATTCACACCTTCAGTTATATTGGAGAAACCTTCCTTCACATACCAGCTCTCTCCTACAGCTACACACCCAAGTGAAATCTTCCGATGATGCAGCAACCTGTGCTAAACAAAGCAGCTGAGGGTGAGAGGAAGAGCAGCAAGAATTAAAGGAAGGAAAAGAACTTAGAAGGTGCCACCTAATTTCTGACCAAATAGAAATAACTGGAATAAAGTGGTCCCTAAAAGTATATAGGGTCTCCTCACTGCAGCCTCCCCTTCACCCTCCAGAAAGAAGAGTAAGTGCCAAGAGACTGACCCCTCCTCGGCCAGCCCCAGGGACAGTTGACCAGAAGAAACCCCTCCAGTCTGGGTCCTCGAAGATGTAAGGCAGGATACGGGTGAGAAGCCGGCAGCAGTTCAAGACGATTTGTCTCTCCTTCTCTGTGTGGCAGCCGCTCTCTGCTCCCTGCACCAGCTTCTCCACAGCCTGAAGGAAACAAAACCAAGTCACGTAGCATTAGCCTGGACACAAGTTAGCAAGAGTTGGGCAGGTCCATCCTGCTGGTGACACCCTCACACAGAGTTATAAGCAGTGCTTAGAGCTCATATTCTCCGAGTTCAACAGTACAGGTGCTGTTGGTGTTTGAAACACTGCAGAAATAGCGTTAGTGATCTTAAACAGACCTTCTTGAATTTCTACTGTCCCACTACAAGAGACCTCACGTGCCAGGGCTAATCCATGCAGCACATGTGTTGTGCCACGTGAGACAGAGCCACAGCACCAGAAGGCTCATTCCAGCTCTGCTCCATGACACCACACACTGCAAAGAGCAGATCAGATTAATCAGCTGCATCAGGTACATGAGACACAAGCAGAACCAAGGTAGCAGCACTGTGTTGCATGGTGTGAGGCGCTGGCAGGGGAAGACTGCACAGAAACAGACAAAGCCTGACAGATCTAGATGTGCTGCTGCGATTACAGCAGGGACCTCTCCTGACTCAGGAGGTGGGAGCTAAGCTGCTGCCTGTGACTATTAAGCATACAGATACAGCCTCCAGCAGAGACTGTCAAGGTCCTGCTACAGAGGAGGTTTCCCCCACCCACTATGTGAATAGGACTGCTGTTCTGGAAAGAGCTTCTGGGCTGAGTCTCTGCAGTCCACCCGATCACTACTGAAACAATCACACTGGGTTTTTCAGACTAGGATGTGGGTCTTGCCAGGCAGCAACCACAGCCCCGGGAGGCAGCAGCAGGAGGTTTTACCCACAGACAGAAAAGGGCAGCTCCTTCCCCCTGCAGCTGCACCCACTTGCTCTTAACTCCCTGATCCCAAGGAGAAACAGAGGGGGAATGAAAGACAAAACATTTACTGAGGAATCACCTTGCTGCTTTTTAATTCATGAGGTCTGTGTCCCTGATTATTTTCATAGCAAACTGTCTGGGTCACTGACTCTGCTAGCCTGCGTCATTGCCTTAATGGGTATTTAAATGCTGTTTGTGTAGTCTCAGTCTGTCCACACGCTACTCTATGACTGAGCTTAGCTATTTTTTCAGGCACATTTATGGCTCTGTACAGTCTGAGTCTCCAGCCATGACTACAAATGACATTTCAGCCATGCTATTGTGCTCTCCATAAATATGCAGTTTTGCTAAGTGCAGTGGCACACTGCACCTAGCACAGGTCAGGGCCCTCAGCCTGGCAAAAGCACTGTAGCAGTCTGCAGGCTCACCTGACCCTGATATCCCAAGATCTAGGACTCCTGGATAAACAGCCCTGCAATGACCAGGTCTCCCAACACATCTGTTCCAGTAAGGAGAACAGCCCATATTTTAAGTCTTGGTTTGGGAGCAAAGAGGACACAGAGACAAAGAGGTTATGTGGTCAGTACAGGTCTCTTCAGCCCTTCTAGATTCCCAACCTGCTGATTACCAGAAGCCAGAAGACAGCACTAGGGAAGAACCATTCAATTTTTCCTCATTTTTGTATACTTTCTCAAGTATCTGCTACAGGCATTTGTCTGAGGCACGATTCCCAGTCAGAGGTACCTTCAGTATGATTCAGCAGGTCTTATTCACGTTTTGTAGAGCAGGAAAGAAAAACAGGATGGCAACAACCATTTAAAACTGGGAAAATGCCATTCCAAATGTTTCCAGTACTACAAATTCAAGGCTACTCTTTGCATGGCTCAAATCAGGAGCATTATTAACACCTGCACTCTCCCAGGCAGAGTAAGTCTCATGCTGTTCCCTGAGCAGCATCAGCTGTTGCTTGCCAGCTTGACATTTTGCCAAACCTGGCAGGGCGGGAAACATGAGTCAATGTCCCTTGTGCTGTACATAAGGACATGGCAACACCGGAAGCAGCATCAGGGATGTTCTGATGTCACAGCAGAAGGAAGACAAGTCTTAAGATCTCCCTCAAACTTCATCCAGGCATTTTTACAGTGAACAACTCTGCATCCCTCTGGGATCTACAAGCTTGAAGCCAGACTGATGCATGGTGAGGAGCAATTAGATGCAGACAGGGAATCTGATGTTTCAGCCTCGCCACAAATATGCAGCCTTGGTACAAAGTCACCTAGGCAGGAAGCAGTTTACATAGCAGGCAAGACCCAAGAGGGCAGGGTGAACCACAGGAAGGGGACAAGAGGAAAAAGGCTCCAAAATGAGCAAAAGCCAGCTGTGGTCAGTGCTAAACCAAGAGAGGATGGGCTGAGAGTTACCATCAGGAAGAGAAAGGGACAAGCAAGCACATCATGTGGTACAAGGAAATAATATGGTACGCGTCTCCCCTTGGGAGCCAGAGGACTATTGATCCAGGGACACTCCCCTACTAGCACAACACCAAGGAAGAAGACAACACCAAGCTTACCTTGTAACACAAAGTCGCCAAGTTTGAAGGCGATTCTTCTCTCACTGCTCGGATCTCTGCAGCTGGTACAAGGGCAAAGACGTCCTGCACTGAAGTGGCTGTGTCTGCCCAGAACTGGTCCCAAAAGGCATCATCCGTTGCCTCCACAGGCTGTGGAGAGACAAACATGGTAACAGATGCACAACTACCATTCTATGAGATCCAAACATCAGTGATTATGTCTGGCTTGGGGATGGGACCAGGCACAGAAGAGGTTCAAGAAAACATACTAGCACTGGTTTTGTACCTCAATTTCTTTGTTACCAGGGCTTTGGCCGATTTGATCTCCCAAACAGAGCATTCCCTCAGCAAGGAGGTGAGCAGCAAGACATTTATGTGACCAAATCTATCAGACTGGGGCTCTCCAAGTCTTTCATGAAGTCACAACACGCATGAGGCCTCCTGCTTGTCTGCAACCTAGGGCATGTATTACGAGATCTTTACCAATGCGTGTGGGTCAGGTTGCTGTCATGCACTCTGTCACCTTCAGAGCAAGCCGATGCCCTGAGCATGCACTGGAATTGCTTCTATTGTAACCAAAGTCTCAAGGAAGCAATCAGGGACATCTCACATTAGGGCATGAACAGACCCAAGGAACTGACAGACCCACCCCAAAGCACTTAAAGATGCAATGGAATTGATCTTTCTGAATCAAATATTTATGGGGAACTGGACTCAGTGCAGCTGGCCTCTGCCAAGGCTTTGTTCTTAAAAAGCACTAAGCATGCAATTCAAAGAGGAAGATGGAAGGAGGAGACTGAAATACCAAAAAAAGCAATCCATTTCAGACCTGTGGTCTGAGAAACCCACTCCCCATGCCTGGATACACACCTCTCCCAATTACCTTTTCTGGCTCTGCAGGTGCAGACAACCCCTGCTTTTACCAGCACTGTTGTCCCCTTTTCACAGTGACAGAAGAAGGATTCTCCTCGAGCCCACCCTGAATCCCCAGCGCCAGGGATGCTGGCCATGAGGACGCTCTGTTTGCCAGACTGCAGCTGGAGAGACAGCTCTGTGCAGCTGGCTGCAGTGTCCCAATGTTATTTCCCCCAGTTTCTTCCTGACATCAGGCATCAACTTAGAAATCAAAACAACGATGACAACCTGGGCATCAGGTTATACGTGGCTCAACAAAGCAGACTGGACCTTGTTTTGCCCTTTATGGTTTGCAGAGCCAGAGAGCACTGCTGCCATTCAAGGCGAAGCAGAGGCTCAGACACACAGGGCCAGGGGTGCCTCCAACCCTGCAGAAGCCTGGCGATGACCTGCCACTCCCAAGAAGGTGAAAACGCCAGCACTGTTTGCTGAACAAGGAGGCATCTCCATTACACAACATTTCAGGCATTCAAAGCCGGGGAGCTCTGAGCAATCAGGAAAGATGTAACTTTGCAGCCAGCCTAAAACTGAGCAGAGCTCTTGCCATCTAAATGCTGGTATTTGGCAAGAGATAGGCATTGCCCAAACAAGGCTGGGAGTGCTCATCCAGCCCAAGGGTCCTGCTACAGGGCTGCGACAAATACACGTGTATTTATGCTGAGTAGTGTGAAAGAGAGGGATCCACAATTTCATTCAGAAGAGGAAAATGGAAGCTTTTCCAGAGGACTTTCTCCAGCTATGCTGAGGCGCAGTGGCACGCTCGGCAGGTCAGAAGAGCTGTCTGCCTGAGCACCCCCAGCCCTCAGCTTGGGATGAGGGGGAGCCTCCTGCCTGCACCATGCAACGGCTCTAAAGCAAACAGCAGCTCTCGCCAACTGTGATAATCAGCACCGTGGGCGGGTCTACCACGTCAGATGGGAAAGGGGCAAAAAATATGAACGCGTGTTTAACTTAAACAATTCCTGCCCACTCCCAGCTCTGCTGTAGTAGGCAGAAAACCTGCCCAGCTCTATGCTGTTTCTAAATGCAGCCAAGGCGCGACTCCGGGGGAAAAACTCATTCACAGCTCTGATGCCAAGAAGTGCTGCATTTCCCCCTTTGCTATCACCTCCTGAATTAGCAGCCACAGTCTTTGAGCAGGTGATGTATTACTACCACCCAAAGGCCAAAATGTGAGAGGGGCAGGCAGGCAGCCCACCCCTAAACTGGTATAGCAGGTTACTGCCCTGCAGCTCTCTGCCTTAACGCTCCAGTGCCATGGAGGCTGCTTATTGCTTGTCCTGGTCCTTCCAGCCATGCAAAGAAACAGCCTAAGTGACTCCCAGGCCTTTAGAAACAAAACTAGAAAAACCCACACGTGTTTAGGCATCTTCTTAAACTCTGCTCTAGTGTGGAAACACTCTTCATTTTATCACCTGGCCACCAAAGCAATCCCAAACCCTTTTCCAAAGGAAGAGCAACTTTTTTCAGAGTTCAAGACCACAGATCCTCACAGGGGACCTGTAGGAACAGCCCAGCGTTTCCAGCCTGACTTCCAGCTTCCTGAGTGTGCGAAAGAGCTGTGCTCTTTGTAACCTGGGCATGGAAGCAAAGCTATTTTGCAAATCTCATCTCTAATAACACTCCTCAAAAAGAGCCAAGTATTTGGAAATCCGATCTATGTAATGCATGAAACATCCTACACTTCCTACACCCCCTTTCAAACCACATACTACAACCGCATGTATAATTGCCACATGTACCTACTGGCTGCCTGCCACAGCCACTCCCACCAACAACAGTGAGCAGCAATTGCTGCTAATTGGACATCATGCATAAATAATGGGCTTCACTCTCATCAAGAGGGGAAGGAGAAAACCATTTTCCTCCAGTAGACACAGATCGTTTTACCTCCCACTAGCCTGAGGCCTCCTCAGAGGTTGAACACAGCCGCTATTTTACAGATGGTAACACAATAGCTAACATGGATTGAAGAACATGGTCTCCAACTAAAATTACACGGAGGTAGAGAAGCATAGCAGCAATTACCCAAGCTGCAACATTGGATGCTGCAGCCACATTAATGTCACGGCTGCCATCTTGGCAAGCAGATTACGCTAAAACACCATTCTTTCATTATTTTTTTTTAATAGCTGCAGCAAGTCAGCTCCTCATCCAACAGATGGTATCCCGTGTACAACCCTGGGACATGGATTCAGTACTGAGTCACTCACATCCCCGCAGCCCCCCCCCCGTTTTAATTAACAGTCTGGCATCATGAAGCTACTCGATCCACATAATATTCATCTCCTTGATAGAACATTACTGGATGTTTTTAAGCTGATTGTATTCTGCACACAGCATCTCTGGGGATCTAAATACCCATTTCCTCTCGCTGAGCTCACCCAACAACCTGTATCTAGCTCACAGAAAAGGGAAATACAGAGACCGAGAACAGTCTTGTTCACCAGCCACAGATATCTTCATTTGGAAATGTCAAGATTTAGTTACAAGTGTTGGTACTGCACATGCTGCAGTAACAAATCCCACATCGCAGCTAGCCTTGACAGCGCTTTAACCAGAAGAGCGCAGGAGGATCTGAATCCTCACCAGCAATACTGTGAGCTGAGGCCACTTCAGATCCCTCAGATCAGCACAGATGTGTCATCTCTTGGCGAGGGAGCTGCAGCACACAGAGAAGAGCGAGCCTGATGTTCCTCCAACACAGTGCAGACAACCAGTTCTGCACCAGTGGTGCAATGAGAACAGGAACTTCATCATCACCACAAGAATCAAGGGATTGATAGCTCAACTCTACTCTGGAAACACGACTGGCACATCTGGAGAGCAAAGGAAGTTCCTGACCCCCCATGCACCCCACCACAGAGGCCGCTGAAGTTACAGAGCTAACTGGCAGAGAGAGACACTGCTGCCTGAACCAAGCTCTCCACACCAAAGGGAAGAGATGACTGTAGTGCAGAGTGGGTGCTGAGAACACCGTGGCCAGAGCTGAGGTGATGTGACATCTCGGAGCAGGCAAAGAGGCAGACTTCTGCCCTTCAGTTCACTTGGGCAAGGTGTAAAGACCTCCCAGCTGCATGCTGGCCACACAAAGGTGGAACCAGTCCTACTGGACACCTCCAGTCTTTATTTCCCAATAGTTACACATGTTGGGTTTCAGGTTCTTTAAAGCACACCACACACACACTGTAGGAGTCAGAAAAGAAAGACGCTTGGTTTGCAAGCATCTTGCCAGCTACTGAACAGAGAATCAGTCCTGAACAGGCAATCCCCAGGCAAACAGGATACGTCACAGGAAACAGGAAAACAGAGTGGAGCTGATCATGTCCTATAAACAGGAAAAGGTCCCAAGGCACAGCCTCTCCCATTCGGTACTGTCCTCAGCCTGATGCTAATACCACCTTCGCTTTCTTTTTCAGATAAAATGCCTCACAAACTCAGGCAGGGTGAGTGTTTGCACCCTTCTCCCAACCAAGAGCTCTCTCCACTTACACCTTTACATCAAATGCCTATTCCCAACAATTCCTCCAACATGTCCCTACTGGGGGACTGTCCTTAAACCCATTCTGAAGCTGCTGCAAATCTCCAGCGGAGAATCAAGGGGTCAAGCGGCCACTAGTCTTGCTCACTGTATTCTCCTTCTGCTTCTTGCCAACATGACAACTGAGCATCCCACCAGTCAAGGTAGCGAGGCATTTGGGGCAGGGACTCTCCTTTTTCTGGGACTCAACAGCAGAGCACGTCCCTCACCAGGGTTTCTAGCCAGTACTACACAAGCTCAGATAACAGGTAACAGCGGCGTGCTCTTTTCCACCCCAAACGAGGCAGAACCGTGGAGTGTAATGACCACAGAGCCATTCATGCAGCACTCGATCAAGCTTTTGGAGATCAGGCAACCCTGCAGGGCCAGCAGATTAGTTTGAGGCAATTCACACACCTTTGTAGCACCTGTTTGTGAGCCACTGTGCAAAAGGAAAGTCTGAGGAAAGATTTATTCAAAATGTTAATAACTTGCAAGATTTCATCCCTGCTGCCAAAGACAGCAGTTCCACACAAATTTCAGAGCAATAGTAATGTTTTCTATAGGATCTTTGCGGTCAGCAGTGCAGAATCAAGGAGAGACTCCACATGAGTCTGTCGCCAGTTCTCTGCTCCCACAGCAGAAACCACATTGCAAAGGAAACTGGAAAATGGGATTTGTGGAATTCTGGCAGGGAAAGCCTAGGACAAAAGTCAGCTGAGTGAAGTGTCAGTTACAGCTTTGTTTTTAAGACAACAACTTTGCTTTTGATCAACCCGAGAGACTTGGATACTTGAATCATGCTTGAATGCTATCAGAAATAGGCTACCAGAAACTGACCTCTCTCTAAGCGCAAGATGTACTTTTATCAGGTTCAAATTAACAGCCTGTTGTACTCCTGCATTTGCACATTAGGGATAAAGAAAGGAC
Source organism: Burhinus bistriatus (assembly GCA_013397275.1). NCBI lineage: Eukaryota > Metazoa > Chordata > Aves > Charadriiformes > Burhinidae > Burhinus > Burhinus bistriatus. Next base: position 50,749 of record VYXH01000943.1, on the reverse strand, counting down.
TGGAGTTTGTCCATCGTGTTTGATCCCTCCTGCCTCTTTAAAAGCTGAGGCATAGCTAGCATCAAAATCTAACAAGCTGGTTCACGAGATGAAAATTTCTTATCTTCCAGTCAGTTGCTTGCAGAAACCACTTAATTGCCAAACGGTTGAGAAAATGAACGTGTGTTTCCCCAGCAGTTAAGACTCCCAGCTTCAGTTCCCTGCTCTGCCACTGACTAGTTGTCATGCTCACCATCTATGTTTCCCTTCACCTATTAAGTAGACTGTATTTTTATGGGCAATTTGGGAGGGCTCACACATTTTTTATGATAAAGCACACCTGTTTTATTATTAAAAGGGCAGGCCCTATCAATTTAAAGGTGTGCAGTGCAACGTAATACATATGTATCATATGAAAACCCTAAAGCCCATTTCTCCATGTGTGATTTCAAATACGTATCCGTAGCATAAACTAATTCCTTCCTTCTGGTATGACTGCCCTTTTTTAATCACTGAAATAATTCTGAGGTGATTTTTCTTTTTTTAATACTCTTACACCGTCAGAGTTTCTCTTTGGCAATTAAAAAAAAAAAAATCAATTAAGTCAATTTCATTTGTGTCCAGACTTGGTTTGACTTTCAAGTTCTGGGCTCCATGTGTGCTACAAGCATTCAAGTGTTATGTTCCTTACACTTTTTTTTTTTTAATGTTCACACAAACGTTCATATTTTTTAATTAATGAAAGCTTGGAGATTATAAGAACTTATTTTTAAGAAAAATTTATCTTCAGTGCCAATTCTGAACCTTCACCAGTGAGTGAACAGTGCTTTCTGCTCAACCACTTCCTTCCATCAGAGCCTTAGGAAACACCACATAGTGCATTACTAAGGTCACGGTTTCATGTTACCAATGATTTGACAAAAATCTATTTGTCCAGCTACCTAATGTCAGAGAAGAAGCCTGCAAAAATGGAGACACACTGCTGAGAAAGCAAAGCATATTTTGAGCTAATAGCTTTGCAACAGGGATTTCACTCCATCCGTTATTGCAGCCTGGTTTTGAATCCAGGGTCTCATGGACTAGGAGCTTACACAGAGGTTGCTGCTGGTACGAGCTCTGGAGGCCCCAGGAGAGTCCAGTCACGCATCCTGCACAAGCAAACACCAGTGCCCTTCTACAGTATGTAAATATGGGCGCGCCAACACCCCACCCTTTTTCCACATGGCAGTTAGTCTCACCTAGACCACAAAGAGGTGAAATGAATCCAGCCAAGAATGAAGCTTTTTCTCCTTCCTTTATTCAGGGCCCCAGTGAACCTTCTTTCATTACACACGTCGATAAACTGGGGGAGGGGAGAGCTCTCTTCTTGGCTGGCGATATGAAGGATTGCCTCATACAGGATTTTCTTTGTGAGCAGCAGACTGAGAAGATCCCTATAGCTAATACGGGCACTGAGATACTAGGCTTCATTTTATTTTTTCCCCAATCTCACTTTATAAGCATGTTTGCCAGTGTGGGAAGGACAGTCCAAAGCTGAAGACACTCTGAACTATTTGGCATCCAGAAGAGACTTTGGAAGAACCCCTTCAAACAGTAATTCAACCACTTCTGTTTTGCCCAGGGATACTGTGGAACACCCTCAATTGGAGGTTTTTAAGAACGTGTTCACAAAAGCCATTCCTGAGCAATGCAGATAGAAGTGATACTGCTTTAGAAAGTACAAACACGATGTCTCAAAGCCTCTTCCAGCCTTACTTTCTAGGATTTGTTTCCATTCCTAGTCTTCATCTCTTGAGTTTTCACAGATTTTCTCCTATTACCCTTTACCCCTTTTGTATCTATACCCTTTTCTTCTGAATTTGTTCCCCATCATTAAATATCTTTCTGCCGTCATCCCCAAGTTTTCTTAGCAGCTGTTACTCCCTCACCACCAAAGGCAGCTCAGAACAGCAGTTCTCCATTGTAGCTCAGAACCTGAGATGCAATTTCTCAATAGAGCAAAATCCCTCCGCTCCTTAGACAGAAGGACAGTTGACTAATTTTCTGTCAGTGTGCTGCTGGGCTCCCCAACTTAAGACAAGAACTAAACTAGCTCCCAGGACATGAGCAACATCTGTTACACCTCCAGGCAACCACCCCCCTATACACAGTCCTGATTTCCTTTCCCTTAACTCCTTCTCCTCTTCACCCTGCAGAAATAAAGCAGTATTTCACAGATGGAAGCTGCTTCTGCTGCAAAAAGCACACCCCAACAGCATGGATGGCCAACAGCCCTTTCAATCTCCACTAATTTTTTTTTTTTTTCGG
>VYXH01000943.1:31010-45801 GCA_013397275.1 Burhinus bistriatus | reverse complement strand
TCCCCTCTGCCCCACATCCTTTGTCCCCTGAAGCCCCTTTGCTCAGCTGCTCTCAGGCACAAGCCCATGACAGCTCTGGCTAGCCACCACCGGAGAGTCCATCAGCCTGGCCCCGAGCCGGGATGGTCAGGAGATGCAGTGGGATACCAAGGGAATGGCTTCTTCCTGGTCCTGGGTTAACAAGAGGCAGGAGTGACCAGGCTAATAACAAATACCCTGTGCAAGCACCTTGTAATGAGCTCATTGCATGTGGTGGCCCATTAACCCTGATTAAATTCTACCCACCTGCAAGGAGAGGATGTTTTATAACCCCGGGACCGGGAATTCAGGATTTAGCCCTCACTGAACACCTCAAAGCAGCTGTTGGAGGTGGCTCAGTGTTGCCTTTGAAGCTATCGTCGCTGTTTTCTGAACCAAGCAGCTCTGTGAACTGCAAGCAGGTCTTTTTGGTGGCGCTGAGTTACATTTCACATGCTCAGCTCTGCGAACCTCCTTTCTTCAGAGGAAATGAGGTAATTCTAATCGTTTTGCAAAAGAAAGCAATGTGCTGACTCCCCAGCTGGGGCAGACTGTGGGAAATCTCATTTGTTGGCATATAACCTGTACAGAAATCACCAATGTTGGATTCTGTCGAGTGACAGGTCAGATCTGAGACATTCTTGTAAAACCTCCAGGAAAAAAAATAGTTTCACAAAATCACGTCACCTGGCTTTTGCTGCCAAACAGCCCAGGGCTTTGCATCCAAGCACTCACTCACTCAGTATGGCTACACCATACAGATAAATAATAATTTATTCTTAGGAACAGAATACACAGGCAATTACTTTTCACAATTAATACAATTGGTTCAGCTGGAAGAGACCTACAATGATCACCTAGCCCAACTGGCTGACCACTTCAGGGCTAACTAAAAGTTAAAGCATGTTAAGCGCATTGTCCAAATGCCTCTTCAATACTGACAGGCATAAGAAAGTTAAGATTTTTCCCATTTCTATAGTAAAATTTCTTAGAAAAAGATCTTGCAGCCAGTCAGAGATGGCTTTCTCCCAGACACACCAAAAGTGCTTGATTATCTTTGCTGAGTTATAAATGCCAGGTTAAAAAAGACTCTTCAATTCTGGTCTGCAACTTCATTAAGGCAGAAGACTTTGCAGGCAGTCACTGAATTTGGGGAGTATGTAGATGTGTATAGAGAGGTCTGTGAGGAGAGGAATCACCTATAATTTGTCTCTTATTCCTTGCTTTATTTCCCTCCTCTGCTGCTGTACATGAGAGCTGAGTACTAACCGTTGCTTTAATCATTCAGGGGCTGTCAGCTGCCTGTCACTGCTGGATTGAACAGAGTTTTCTGACACAGATCCCATCTTTTCTGGATGCACAGTCTGCCGCTCTTGCATAAACATCTTATATTGCCTTTTTAGTAGGCACCACTGCAAGGTAATGCAATCAAGAATAAATCCAGGGAGTTCCATCACACAGAAGGAAAAAAAAATAAAAATCATCTAAACTCACTGTCACATGAGTTAATTTGGACCTTAGAGTCTCTGGTGGATTCCAGGGCTGACAAGGACAAATAAAACCCCTTGGACCAAACCCACCTTGGACCTTGTCCTATGAGGACAGGCTGAGAGAGTTGGGGTTGTTCAGCCTGGAGAAGAGAAGGCTCTGCGGAGACCTTATAGTGGCCTTTCAGTGCTTAAAGGGGGTCTACAGGAAAGATGGGGACAAACTTTTTAGCAGGGCTTGTTGCAATAGGACAAGGGGTAATGGCTTTAAACCGAAAGAGGGAAGATTTAGATTAGATATAAGGAAGAAATTTCTTACAATGAGGTGGTGAAACACTGGTCCAGGTTGCCCAGAGAGATGGGAGATGCCCCATCCCTGGAAACATTCAAGGTCAGGCTGGACGGGGCTCTGAGCAACCTGGTCTAGTTGAAGATGTCCCTGCTGGTGGTGGGGAGGTTGGACTAGATGGCCTTTAAAGGTCCCTTCCAACCCAAACTGTTCTATGATTCTGTTCTATGATTCTAAACTCCACTCTAGCAAGTAGGAGAAAGGCCACCTTTTCTAACCCCTGTTCCCTTAAGCTGAAAAGCAAGTACCAAAATCCCAAATCTTTTCTGAACTTACTTGTATGTAACAGACACATTTCCTCCTCAGAACTCTACAAATCCTCGATTTTAAGCTCCTTCCACCCTTCAGAAAGAAACACAATTTTTGTCCTCAGAAGTAAGAGAGAAGCTTGCATCAGAAGAACTGATTTCTCATCAGGGTGCAAAACAGGGAGAGCACAGAGGTAGAGGAAGAGCTACTGAAGACACAACGCTAAGGTGATGCTGTAGGACAGTTTGTATGGGGTTTGCCCTTTCACAGCCCCAGTTAGGGAGCTTAGAAACACCCCCACCTTGAAAAGCAACCCATCCAAACCCACCAAGGCAGAGAAGGCACTGACATCCCCACTGAAGGCTCCCAAGGAGTCACCGAGAATCCCATAGCAAGGCCAGGACAGCCTCCACATCCCAACTGGCGCTGGAGCAAGCCCTGCTCCTTGCTGACCTCCGCGGGGATGCAGGGACCCAGCCGGAGGCATCATGGCAGGGGGGAACCGTGGAGCATCTCCCTTGCCTTGTCCAAACCCCGCTCCCTGCAGCCCCACGCCCGCCCCTCTGTCTGCGGCAGGGCTGGGCGGAGAGGAGGAGGAGGAGGGGAAGGAGAAGGAGGAGGAGGCCGGTCTACGCCTCGCCTCCCCCTTCCCTCTCGCCGGTTTTCCTTGCAGCATTTCCATGCTAGAGGTCTCCACCGAGCTGCGGAGAGAGGATCTGCCTGGCTGCGCCGGGCCCTCTTCCTTCCTTTGTGCATCCCCCAGCCCCGTGCAAGCCGTGCCCCCCCCGCTACCCCGGCCGCCACGTCCCCGCTTCATCCCCCCGCTCCGGAGCATCCCCCGGCCCTGGAGGCAGGAGGAAGCCGCCACCCCCGGGCAGGCAGAGCCGGGGCAGCGGCGAGGCGCCGGGTGCCACGTCGTGCCATCCTCCCCTTCCCGGCCCGGTAGGGGCACCGAGGCCGCATCCCCGCCCGCATCCCAGCATCCATCCCCGCTCCGCATTTTCGGCGGCGGCAGGGTCCCCTTTGGCGGATGCTTCGCGTCTCCCCGGGCCGCTGGTGCTAAATGCTGAGCGCCGACAGGATGGAGGAGTTTCAGAGCGAGGAAGAGGAGCCCTGGTACGACCAGCAAGACCTGGAGCAGGGTAAGGATGGGGGCACCCCGCAAGCTGCCAGGGATGGCGGGCCAGGGGGATGCGGGGGCAGAAAAGGGGGCAAATCCTGGGTGCAGGAGGGTGGGATGCCTTCTCTCGAGACTCATATTTGCTTGGCAAAGCCAGCGCCTCGTCCTGCGGTGGCACCTCCGTGGAAATCTCGGCTCTGCTGCTCCAAACCGCTGTCCTGGCCGTGGAAAGTTTAAACCCGATGGATAGAGGCAGGGAGCCCAGATCTGTCCTGAGCACCAGAGGGGTAAAAAATGTGGTGTATACTGTCTGGTTCCCCAGAAAACTTGCTGCAGGCGGAATCAAACATGGGTAGTTATGACATTGCTTTCATCTCAGAGCAGTTGCAGGTAGAGTTAGCAGGCACACTAATTAGAAATTAATACATCAGAAATAATGTGTTGCTAAGCTGAGGATGCCAAAAGTGTCTCCCAAAAGCTTTTGCTGTCCAAACCCAAATGCAAAGGGATCTTCAGCTTCTAAGTCATCTAATTACTTCTGAAGATTTTTCCAATCAGCTGTAAAAGCAGGAGAAATTGGGAAGGAGAAAAAAAAAAAATTTAAAAAATCAAGGCCAAGTTTCAAACAGCAAAAATAGCCTTGTTAGAGGATAAACATTCACTTATGTAGTTTGTTTTGAAGTAACTGTACCTACGTTTGCACTAGTTCTATGTAATATTTATCCTAAGGCTGGACAGTTGGTGGCTGTGGGTATTTGAAGCTTTTTTTTTATTATTATTATTATTTTTTATTTTGCTTATCTTAATACTTTGAGTCAACACGCAGTAAGTAAATAACTGGAAGAAGTCCTGTATCAGGCCAGTGGCCCAGGAATGAAGTGAATTGATTTGTCAATGGTGCAGGGAAAATCATTCCTACCTAAATAGAGTACCCCTCCGACACATTGCACTGTAGGTATGGTGTAGTTCTATATTTGCTTTAGCCAGCTGACTGTCAGCAGGGACGTGCGGTCCAGCTGCAGTGCCTCTGCCCATCGCTCCAGTACATTATGTCATGATTTAAAGTTTACACAACTTCAGCTGCAGGGCAGAGGCCCAGCGAGGAATGATAACCAGCCCCCCAGGGGTTGTTGCAGCTAGTTTTTAACCCCAATTTCTCAGTTAACAGGAAGTATCAATAGCGGGATACTGGACCCTGTTCTTTGAAACACAATGCTCAAATTAAGCCAGGCAGAGCATGGAGATGGAGCTATCAGCCGAATAAACAGTGCAGCCTTTGAATGCTCAGAAATTCACATTTCTGGGTGACGTCTTCCCATGGCTCACAAGGGGCCTAGGCACTGCTCCAGGGGCAGGATGCAGGCTGAGGAACAGCAGAACTACGGATAAATATAGGAAGTGTTGAACAATGTGGGACCTATTGATTTTTACCCTAACGCTGTCCCTGGTGTCAGGTTCATGAGTCAGCACTGGCACTGAACAACTGGCTCACAACAATAAAAACCACCTTCCCGATGCAGGCCAGGTTCCCAGTTCTGTCCCAGCAATGTAAATGCAGAATAACTGCCTCCAGATGATGGATTGACACTAGGGATAAGACTCCACCTTTGAGCACATACAGGACTGCAGGAAAACACAGACCCAAAACAAAGCCCAGCTGTGGGGTTTGCAGCCTCCTGTACGAATTGGGGCTTCACAGGCTTGCACAAACTCAGAGGGAGAGATGGGGGAAAGCTTTAACTAAAATCAGCCAACTGGAAAGGTCCTACGGGGTAATTACAACCATAATTAATTTGCATGGTGCACAAAGCATCATGAAGGACAGTGCTAGACTTTGTCCGCACACACTGCGCCTTTGCATTACAGCCGTAGCAGTATTCAGAGGTCTTTGGCGACAGCACAGCCACGAAGCTGCTGGTTTGGAAATGGGGGGTGCAAGTACGGTGGAAGACATCCAGCATAGCACAGTGTCACGGGCCGGCATTGCTAAGAGGATCGGCATGCCAACAGCCCAGGGTCGCACAGAAACCCACGCCTGGCAGCAGTGCCAGCAAGGCAAAGGACAAAAGCACAGGCTTAAAGACTGTTCCTTAGAAGCCAGAGGTGGGAGAAATGAGAAGCAACCTAAGCGAGGAGAAGGTTCTTCTGTGAACCAGTTGGTTGCTGGGCCTTTATCGTCATTTCACAGCATCATCAAATATTTATTACATTTACATCCAAAACTGTTTGCTAAGCAACGGATGGCTTAACTGGGAGCTCTGTGATGATTATGTTAATTAACCATTTTCGCACCATAGAGGAAATCATGCCTCTAGCTCCACTCCAAGCACCTGTTACTTTCCTCCCCATCCTCCACACAGCTTTGGTTTGCTGAACTAACTCTTTTTTTCAAGAAAATACACCCCAACTGCTCTTTTTTTCCTCCCGAAGTGCCCACAGTGACTGACTGCACCAACCACTTGCCTTGGAGGTGGCAAGATCTGGTCCCCAGCCTCAAGGCCCTTCCAGCCTTGTTCAAATGAAGCTGGTGCCATTCAGATTCCTTTATCTGTTCCCTGCCATGCTGTAAGCCTGCGCGGTTCAACGCGTTGTACCAAGACACCTTAGCACATAAAAGCAGAGACTCAAACCCCAGCCAGAAGATTTAATGACAAGGAAAGAGTAGTGGTGTCCTCTGAGGTGTCTCATTCTTACGACGATCCCTCTAGCAAGGCTTTCTGATTTGAAGAAAGTGGTATAAATAGAGTTCTGATTACTTAGTAGTGTGGCTTTGCTTATTGCCAGGCTTTCTAAGCACGAATACGTGTCGGCACTGCTTTGGTTCAGCCACAGCCTCACCTTACAGGGGCTGAGGAATCTGTGCCTCTGAGCGTTCAAACCAGAATACAGTGATGGTGAACCTTTTTCCAGCCACTGGGAACTCATGATGTGGCTACAGTTGCATCATACCCTGTGCATAGGTTATACATGCAGCCAGACCCCAAGAGAATGAATGAGCTAAAATTAGGGAGTTTGAGCTGGGGGCAAGTGGGGACACCTTTTCTGTTCATCAGAAGCATTTGTGTTTAGAACAGCTGCGTGCCAACTCCATCACATCCGGATCCAAACAGCAGAGACCAGACCCAGCCACTATCTATCTATGCCACTTCCCAGCCTTCAGCTCTCCCACAAGACAAGTGCTCTTCGCAGTCACCCTGCTGCATTCCCTGATCTTCCCAGCCTCCCTATCCCCTCACCAGCATTCAGATCTAAGCCAAAAAACAGAGTGCAGCCCAAGAGGAGCGCTCTCAAAGCCACCTTTGTGGTCCCTGGAGCCTAAATACAGCCCAAGTGCTGGGGTGAGTCCTGCTGTGTAAATAAAACGGCCTCGCGCTGCTGTGAGTTAGCCACCAGGACCAGAGGTAATACAAGAACCAGTACATCATCTCGTTGCCACTGCAAGACTGATAGTCCTCTCCTCCTGGGCAGCCACAGAAACTTTTGGGCCAAACCATCTGCAGTGCAAGCTTAGGACTTTACGCCTGTAACCTCTAAAGGTCTCCAGATTTAAGTATCTTATTTTAATTCCTCCTCCTGCCAAGCATCTGATTGCTTGCATGCTAAGAAGGAAAATGACACAAGGTGCTGAGCTTGCACCATTCCCAACTCATCTGTGTAAAGACACAGGGTCACCAGCACTCCGGTGATTGTCCCCTAACATTGGGATGAACCCAGGGCATCAGTGCTAGCACCCATACCTGCCTGCTTTCTGCATCACCCAGCCTACGTGGGGTGGTCCATAGAGCTGCAATTCACTATCAGCTTGCCCAAAGGATTCGCTGCACTGGGGAGCAGGGGTACCCCAAATTCTGTGCCTCGTGATGCAGTTACCCAGGGAGTCCAGCTCAGGGGACGAGCCACTGAGCTTGCCTGTCCTCCAGGAACACAGCCGTTAACTCGCTGTCCTTCCTCCCCAGCGACAAGCCAGAAGGACGGAGTTTTGCCTGCAGTAGCTGGGCCACTTACTTATTTAGCAGCGCAGTACAGCAGGTAGCTTATGGAAGCGGAAAGTTTTCAGTGACTAATTGCTGAGCTGCTTGGGAATGACAAGAGGGACCAGAGAAGTCACAAGAGACAAGGAAATAAGATGACAGGTTAGTTTGAGGAATGGATGAGAGCCTCCAAATCTGAGGAGGAAAAAAAAGAATATATATCTAGAGGTGTAATTTTCTAGAATAAAAATTACCCTGTTATGTGACGACAGCAAGAAAATGGGGTATAAGAGCCCCACACAGCAGCTTCCAGGATCTCCCTCCTGATCTCTCACAGAAATTCCTTCCTACATCTGCTGAACCCCAGGCACATACTTCCAGCTGTGGGAGGGAGCAGAATTAGAGGAACTGCTGGAAAGGAAAGAAGGGAGGGGTGGGGAGGAAAGAAGTCAGAGTTTTCCATATCTCCATCCTGAAACAATCAGCTAACTGTGGCATTTCTCCTTGGCAAGGCTGTGTGCGAAGGATTTATGGTCCGAGTCCTGAAAGACATTCCCCCAACAGCAGCCTGGAGCCCGAGGGACTGGGAGCCAAGGCAGCGGCCGATAACGCCCTGCACGTGGAGGCTGTCACCCACCCCTGCATTTTCCAATCCTCTTTCTTTCCTCCTGTACCAGCCAGCGCTGGCTGGTGACAGGGCAGATGCACTGACTCAGTGTGACAGTCAGGAGCCACTTAGAACTGTGACAGCATCAGGGTCCAATCCTGCTCCTGCTGGAGGCAGTGCCAGCACCCAGGCTGAGGCACGGCTCGCTCGCTCCCGCACACACCTCATCTCCTCTGCTAAAAAAAAGGCTTTCCCAGAGCAGCACAGTGGTAAATCCCCACCTCACCTGACTAAAACATGTGTGCGCTCCCACCAAACGCATCGTTAGGGCTTCCAAAGCTTCTACTTAACACACTCAAAAACACATACGCGGGCCAAGAATTTAGGAAAATATCTCCAATACAAAATACCCTGGAGGAACAAGACCAGATGTTACACAACTGCCAGTCTTTGCACAGCTGGGAATTTTAAAGTGATTTTATGTTAGGGTTTGTTCTTCTCCGTTCCGTCCGTGTGTCCCCCCCCCCCCCCCCCGCCACTTCTTTAACAAACAAGCTGTAAACCTTCTCTCCAAGAGGTGACAGTTCTTTTAATGGTTTAAACAGCCTGTTCCTCTGCCGCCTTCTGGGAAATCACTCTAGTTTATCCCGTGTGCAGTGCAGCTGCCCCAGCACTGCTCAGTGAAGTTGTCTCTGCCCTGAAGATTTCAGTCCTTTGAGTGGGTAGTATCCAGGTCCACACTGACCCCTTCCAGTTCTACAGCTGCAGTGACACCAGTTGGAGCTAGGACATTCTCATGCCATCCTCCAAGTCTTCTTGGCCAGCAAGCAAGTGCTGAGTCCTGGGAAAGCTGGTAGGTAATGGCTGAGCACTGGTGTCTGCAGGAGGAGGCAGAGCAAGGAGCAGCGCTCAACATCATCCCCCTGAGCATCAGTCCTTGCAGCAGAGCTGCTTTGGGGACAGTGGTTTTGGTGCTGAGCTACCGAAAGGGGTGTTACTCTGCATCCTGCTCAGGATTAGTGATGGACATAACTAACACCATCTTGGGAGCACATCAAGTATTTCATCACCACCCCCCTTCCTTGCAAACTCAGCCTGAAAGGCTACAGCACTGTGTTCCTCCTGCCTAGCTCCACAAATGGCACCGATCACATACCTGAGGTCAGGACCTCTTCCCTGACCTGGGCAGGGATGGGCAGCATCTCCAGCCAGTACCAACAGCCAGGCACAAGGCAGCAGGGCTGCGTATGAGCTTGGCACCTGGAGGAACAGGGCTTCAGAGCATTTCCCAGCAGTGGGTGGGAAGGGAGCGGTACTGGGGCAGCAGCGTGCAAGACTACACACTCTAAAGCCAAGCAGAGGGCCTGCTAGAGAAGAGGTGGGCAGGTTTTTGGCGTTGCTGCAGAGGGTCAGGCTGGTTTCTGGATTTAGCAGTACCACATGGCTGTTGAAGAAGGATATTCTCTGTACCTGAGAGAATGAGAATCGTAGAGAAGGAGAGTCTCTGTACCTGGCACATGAGAATCATAGAATCATCTGGGTTGGAAGGGACCTTTAAGATCATCGAGTCCAACCATTAACACTGCCAAAACCACCACTAAACCATGTCACTCAGCACCACATCTACCTGTCTTTTAAATACCTCCAGGGACAGTGTTTCAACCACTTCCCTGGACAGCCTGTTCCAATGCTCAATAACCCTTTTGGTGAAGAAATTTTTCCTAATATCCATCCTAAACCTCCTCTGGTGCAACTTGAGGCCATTTCCTCTTTTCCTATCAGAAGTAGCAGACAGGAGTAACTGGCAGCCGCAGTGCTGGTGGTGGTCTTAGGGGCTGCTGCAGGTGGCAGTTGTGCTGGAACTTGGTTGCTCCCCGAGAGACCAAACCACTCAGGATCAGTGGTCCCTCCTGCCTCCCGCCAGCAAGAGGACAGCAAGGGCGGCCCAGTTGGCTGGCAATGGCTCAGAGGAGGAGAATACGTCGTGTGAGCACGAGCAGGGCTGGAGAGCTGACATGGCTGTAGCGGCCCATCGCTGTGGGCACCGTGCTGTGCTGTGTGAGCACACTGACCTGTCCTTCGCAGGTCGCCTTTGCCTGGGGCTCCACACATGCACGTGCGCCGTACTGTGGTACAGCAGCAACAACAGACACGTAAAGCCTCCCTGGAGCTAATCCCTCTTGTCTGTCGTGGGTCAGTTACAACCTCCTGCCCCTAAAACACATGGGGGGGATGAGATTCCCACACGGCACCTAGCCCATGTGTCTGTGTGTTTAGCTTTAAAAGAGTAAAAGCCTCTTTTCATGGTTCTCTGCATCCCAACATAATTAATTAGTTGGAGCTTTGCTGCCCAGAGGAGGGGTGCACGCAGCAAAGCACTGGCTGCCTTTCTCCTTACTCTTTCCGCGCTTCTTCTCCCCAACAACTCCACTTGTACTTATTTATTTAGGACACTTTCTGATCCAGGTGCACTATCAGAGCCTCTGAGCCACCAATCACCGGGCTCTTTGAAACCATTTGAGCCTACAAGGCAAACACGGGCACCGAGGCTGTTTAGATAAGAGAACAGCAGGGAAAGACGCAGATGGGGCCCCAACCACGGTCTAATAACATACTCCGTGTTATCGTGCTCTAGCAACTTGGCAAAACGTGCATTGATTGGTGTGGGCACAGGGATGGGACTGCTGTATATGTGTTTGTATAGACACATACAGCTTATAAGCAGAGGTAACCATCCTAAGTCTCCAGTGTTAACGTACAAGGGAGGCTTTGGGGCACAGAACGTTAGATGGCAGAAAGAAGAAGGTCATCATCAATTGAATAAAAAAGAAAAACAACTCATGAGCATCTGAGAGGAATTAAAAAAGAAGAGCTGCTAGAAAGGAAATACTGAATAGGACTGAAAAATACAGAAGGCAAGGAAGGGAGCAGCAGGGGCTGCAAAGGCTGGTGGGCTTCCCTGCAGCACAGCACGGTATAGACAGTGCACCCCTGAGCCCCTTACCGGGGTTTTCCACTCCTTGGTGGTGCCACTTTTGCTCAGGGGACCAGAGACAGCACAGAGGGAGCTGCTCTCATTGCACTGTGCTTGCCTCGACCCTCTGCAAAGTGCATCTCTCTGCCGCCACCCGAGCTCCCCCCCTACCAGGGAAGCTTGCAAAGCCAAATACAGCCCAGGGGTACGTAACGGATTACACAAGAGAAAGAAAAAGGAGAGAAAAGGAAGAAAAAGAGCAAGCAGGAAATCCAGCAAATCTCATTAGGCTAACAGAAATGCTCGTGTACCCAACATCAGCTGAGCCCAGCTAGAGCCACGGTTTGAAAGGAGGAGGGGAAGAGGGAGGATGCGGCTGTGCCGCCAGGGACTTCACGCACAGCCCTCGCCTGCACTCACCCAGCCCTGCCAGGGGCACCTTTCCTGCCTTGCTGCGTTGGGCTGCTCTGCAAAGGAAGCAAACCCTGCCTTTGCGGTACACCTGATCACACCAAAATGGCAGGTCCCCACAAAAAAACACCCAGAACATCAAGTGCAAAGCTGATTTGGGGAAGAATGTCCAAGTCAGGCCAGCGTAAAAGGGATGGAGAATCCACGCCTCAGCAGTAACACTGGTGGCTCTCTGAAAGCTCTGCCTGGCATTGGGAAACACTATCATCTGTGGAATGGGCATGTTGAAAAGGCTTTTCCACATCCAGGCATGCCTGCAGGTTGTTTGCAAGATGCTGTCAGATGGCACTTGCTCCCCTGCACCCCAGCACATTCAATTGCAAAGGTTTGTAAGGGCTAAGAACACAGATTGCCTCCATCACCTGTCATGGAGGAGCAGTAAGTGATATACAAAAGCCGATCTTCATTGTAATATACCCAGACAGCACAATCCCTTGCAACTAAAAAGAAAAATAAATGAGTAGCAAGTACACCCTACCCTGGGGTAAACCAGCATAGCATCATTTATTTAGATTTTGAAAGGGATAATTGCACCTACCCTTGACTCTAAGTACCCGTGTGTAATGGAGCAGACAGCAAATGCAATTAAATTAAACGTCAACAGCATTAAACATCAGTTCTTGACTCTCAACCTACCCCATCCATCAGCTAACAAGCACCCTGAACTTCCTCCAGAGACCTCCACACCAGAGCTCTGCTCGCTGCTCCTCCCCACACTTCAGCAGGTGAATTCACCGCCTGCGGAGGGAGAGGAGCAGCCCTTTCTGTAGACCCAGCCCCGACCCTTTAGGAAGGGACAAGTAATCCCTTAATAGATGCTTAGCTAAAAAGAACCTGCAAAAACATACACCATAAACCCCTGCTTTTTAGCTCTATGAGCCAAAGGACTTCTAACACCCCCCTACAAGCCTGCCTGTCTCGCAGGATGGGGAGAGGGTTGGGTTATTTAAAGGTGAGGAGCAAAGCACAGCACCCTTCACCTGCGCTCAGAGCAGCGGGCATGTTCTATCACTACCTAAACACATGAATCCCTCGATGCAGGAGAGACGATAGGGGAAAGCCCAAAGCAGCTGCTCCAGAAAGCCGTATTTACGAGTACCATCTGAATAGCTACCGGATCATCGCTGTGCCCAGAGCAGCCGAAACCTCCCCTGCCCAGCACCAGGCTTACACTCCCCTGAAGCCACAACCAGGAGATGCTGGGGGGAAAAACACCCTCCAGCAAGCGAGCTGTGGCAAAGACTGCTCTGCCCAAACAGCACCGGGAAGGCAGAAACCGCTCCAAACACTCTGTGCCTCATTGAAAGCTGCTGCGAAGGCTGGGGCAGCCGGGAAGCGCTCGGATCCACAGCAGCCCTGTGCAGTGCACATCTGCCCAAGCCAGCATTGCCATGGGATGCTGCAGTGAGGGAACACAAAATCATCAGGGTTGGCAGGGACCTCTGGAGATCATCTAGTCTAACCCCCCTGCCAGAGCAGGGTCACCTAGAGCAGGCTGCACAGGATGGCATCCAGGTGGGTTTGGAATGTCTCCACAGTCGGAGACTCCACCACCTCTCTGGGCAGCCTGTTCCAGTGCTCTGCCACCCTCAAAGTCAAGAAGTTCCTCCTCACATTTAGATGGAACTTCCTATGTCCAACTTTGTGCCCATTACCTCTTGTCCTATCACTGGGCACCACTGAAAAAAGACTGGTCCCACCCTCCCAGCACCCTCCTTTTAAGTATTTATAAACATCAATGAGACCCTCCCCCAGTCTTCTCTTCTCCAGACTAAAAAGACGAGGAAAGGCTGAGGGACTTGGGTAAGAAAGGTGTTCCAGTCCCCTAACACCCTGCAGTTTGTTCCTCAGCCTCTTTCAAAGACAACCTGCTACAGCTTTTGGATCAGGATTCTTTTTTTTTTTTTTACTTTATTTTATTTTTTTTTCCTCCAAGTTTCCCCAGTGACACAGAGCTAGCAGAATTATTGCTGGGCTGATGCTGCAGCTGCAGGATGGCTGCCTCCTTGATGTGCTCTCTGGCCACGCTCCCCTGTACCGAGCGCTGCTTGGATTCAACTCCCGCTCCCTTCCCACCATATGGTCTCTCTTCTCTTCCCCTCCCTCCTTGCTCAGGCGCCTTCCCCGCGGAAGCTCACAGGGAAACGCAGCCTCCGTCCCTCCCTCTGCTTTGCTCTGTAGGCGCAGCTCTTTGTTTGGGGACGCGGGGTGTCTCTTTGGCTGGTGTTAATTAGAAGGGTCACGTCAGCGCTTGCGGTACTGAGAGCCAGAGGGTACGGAGCTAGTGTTGCCCAGGACAGTTTGCATCCGCCATTCTCTCCCAAATAGGATTAGGGCAACACTGGGCTCCCCAATTTTTAGGTTGAATGTTGGCCGTTTCACAGCGGTGCCTTCCATGCCAGCAGGCTGTGGAGGGATGGGGCACGTCGAGCAGACACACAGCACAGCCGCTCCCCACCACTTTATTTCTCCTTCTGCCTCGAGAGGGGAGGGGGAAGGGAGGCATCAGCATATCTGCTAAATTAGGGCAAGTCCTACAGCACTGGCTAGCTGATCTGACAGTAAAGAAGCAACGAGAAATACAAAAAAAATGTGGGAAACAGAGACAATCCCCAAATTCCTAAATAGTTCTTTCCCCCCACCCCAAACAACTTGCTGAAAAATTCACATTCGGGTTTCCGAGGTCTGGAAGGAGAGGAGCTGTGTGTGCCCCAAGCCCATGCAGAGCCACAATTAGTGCAAAAATAAAGAGGAATCTGGTCTAGAGACGACACTAAAGCCCCAAACCGCAGCATCCCTTCCCTGCCCACAGTCACACAGCCCGGGGGAGACCAACAGGTGGGGAAGAGGACTCAGGTGCGAGGGGGATGGATGAGACAGGATTACCGAGGATGCTCTGGTGGGCTGGCAGGCAGAGAACGAGCGAGCGTGTGTGCGCGCGACGCAGGCTGAGGCAGTTAAAAGACACTAAAAGAAACAACTCCCCTGTGTCCTTCAAGCCTGGAGTCTCCCAGGCCCTTACGCTCAAAATGGAAACGAAGAATCAATTTCCTCCTCAGAGCTTAGCCCCCTTCTTTCCTCTTTCCCGCTCGTCCCCAAACGCTGCCTGTTTCCCCCGTTAAATTATTGCTGACAGAGCCCTTTAAATTACAAGGCAGGATCTTGCGCTGCCTAATCCACTTAACTCAACCCCAGCTGATTAAATTGGATGCCATATGGTGGGAGAGCACTGGTGTAATCCGCAGGGAGGGGGACACACTTGACTCATTACCTGGAGCGCAGCACGGAGCCCTCTCGCTACACGCCTCTGTGCCGGGGCTCTGCTTGCTGCGAGGGATGCGATTTGCAGGGTGCCGGTCTCCGGCAACGACACCGGCTCTGGCAAGGTGGTGGTGCCATTAAATACAGCCCCAAGCAGCTTAAAGGCACATATCGTCCTCCATCTCTGCTGGCATCTGGCTGTTCCCCTGTCCCCAGCTGGTGTAGCAAACGTTTGGTCTCCCAAGGGCGCTTTGGAAACTGGGGAAATTTGGTGCTTGGGGGGG
>VYXH01000943.1:18937-30903 GCA_013397275.1 Burhinus bistriatus | reverse complement strand
GAGAAATAGGGTGGATGAGATCTGTCCATGGGGAAACATGCCAATATCTTGATTGAATCGATAGCCAGGATTGCAGCCCCCAGACCAGGTCACTGTGCAATGATGAGGATTATAATTAAAAAGGTCACAGCCTAGAATAACACCCTGCAATGCAGGCCACAGCTGGAGAGCACATTCCCATGGTAAAGAGGAGATTCGAGAACACACTGAGCAGCTGTTGGCTGGACCACATCTGGGGAGCCAGTCCTCAAGCATTGCTAGAGCCGCACAAAAAGAAACACGGCCATCACCCAAATTAATAACATATCGGCACTTCCCACAGCACAGTGTTAATCCATCAGGAAAGCCCATCCCGAGCACTGACAACCCTCCTCCTGGCAAACACTCATGTCCCGAAAGTCGCGTGAGCCTTGTTTTGTGATGTGCCATTTGAAGTACAAGAGATCAGTGATTTTCCCAGGCTCAGAATGCATCCTAGGCATCCTGGTTCCCCTTCTTCTTGTCCTAGTGACCAAGTATCACTCTTGCCCAATCAACTGCATGGCCAAATTAACTGCTGGAAGAAATTATAGCTGCTCCCAGCCCTGGCAGAACCTTTGCAAAACACATCATTAGCTGCAGACTAGAGAGAAGTGTTACAACAGTCTGAGAAAATGCCAGGGCAGGAGACACACACTGCAGGATTGCCACTCCTTCATTATCCAAAACTGCAAGATAGCCATACCAAAGAGAGAAATAAGACACACCAGGATCTATTTCCTTGCCTTTTAAAAGGCTTAAGGTCAGTTTTTCAGTCTGCCACTGGAAGAGCAAGAAACTCACCTCTAAAAACACCAAGAAAAACAGGAACCCACATGACCCCAGGAGGGAGCAGGCTTTAAGAAGACAATCAATTTCTGTGAAAGCAAGAGGATGTTATGAGAGCCAGCTGTGTCATCCCAGGTCCACAAACAGCATCACCTGAGGTGCTCAAGCTTTGGCCAAGACAGGACTCATTGGGTCCTGGGGCTGTTTCTTCTCCCAGGAGGCAGAAAACCCGGCGTGCCAGCCAGCCACACTGTCAATGTCTATTTTTCTATGCACTTCTCCTGAAGTCCAACTATTTCAGTAGCTTCCTAATGGTATTTGGAGGTGGCAGAGAGCGAATACAAAGTGGTTTGTCCTCACCCAGCAGCTGCCCCAAGGAAAGAGCCGCTAACCCGGCCGACACAGCGCTGCCTGGGTGGCAGATGCGGGAGGTGATTCCAGTCCCCTCGGGCCACGCGTGGTTTTATTACTCATGTCAGTCTATTAGCAGGTGATGGATGGAGGCTGACGGGGAAAGGCAAGGCAATCCCTTCATTAGAGATAATAATATAATTTACAGAGCATCCCCAAGGCCCCGCAGGGTTTTACCAACCCTCGCTCTCATTCTGATGGATGCTGAGCTCCTCTCAGCCCCACAGGACTTGGCAAAACGGAGGTTCTGAATACCTGCCACAGCCAAGCCCCATGGGCCTGATCCTGGCTATGCAGTGTGTAGTGCCAGCCAGGCACCAAGTCCTTGTTGCATGGAGGAGCTGCAGATGTCCTGAGCTTGGTCTCCCCTTGCTCTTGCAGCCCAGCAGGTCAAAGGAGGCCAGATCCTGTATGTCCCGTAAGCACACATCCACATCAAAACCTGCCAATAAAACAAGCGCTGTGCAAATGTGCCACCGTGTTTGGTGCGGTGGCATTTGGGGACCCCACCGCATCCACCTGCAGAGCCGCAGGAACTGCAGCAGCTTTGTCCCATCTGCTTTTCAGACTTGCATTTGGCCGCGGAGCTGGGGAAGACGCTGCTGGAGCGCAACAAAGAGCTGGAGGACTCCCTGCAGCAGATGTACGCCACCAATGAGGAGCAAGTGCAGGAAATCGAGGTAGGGACACAGTCGGGCCAGGGGTGGGGACGGGAGCTGCTCGGCCACCTCTGTCACCTAAGGACAATGGCAGGGAAGGGATGGTTCCACCAATGCCAACAGCTCAGATGCCAGGAGGAAGGAAGGGATGCGCCATGGGGATGGGAGTTAAAGCCCATCCCAGCCCTGGAGAGCATTCCCTTTCCCCACTAACTGGGATTTTCCCCCCTCTCACATCCTCTCTCCCTGCCCAGATGTGTATGCCAGATTTTGGCAGCAGGTTGCATCTGGGGCACGTTTGGCCTTTCCCTGCCCATCTGCCAGCCTTCACACTCGCTTTTCTTTGCTCTGCTGCTGCTTTTCCTTGATTCCAGTTATTCATAATCGCGTTTGTTCCCAGCTGGCCCCTCGGCACCCCCGAAACACAGCCCCCTTTGTTGGAGGCATAAAATAGCTCTTTCTCCGAGAGCTGCAATCTAAACCGCTGTTTCAAGCATCCTTTGGGGTCAGGGCAGTATTTCTAAGAGCCCACAGAACTAAGCTTAGAGGCTTAAACCTGCTGTGCCGGGAGGGGTTTCATCCACTGGAAAACTTCTAGGGATCTGTGAATTAAAAAAAGATCAGAAACCCCTTGATTTAAAAAGACGCAGGCCAGAGGAGGGCTGCGAGTTCACAAGAGCTGCACGCAGCGGCTGCGGGGATGTGAGAGCTGGTGGCCGAGGAAACTGGTGGGTGGATTTAGCCATCCCCACCAGCAGCCCTACAGGAGCGTGTCCACCACAGGGTTTGGGATCTGGTCTCAGGTGAGGGTGAGCACTTGGCTAGATGCCCCTCTCCCAGGATAAAGTCTTGCAATGACAGACTCACAGAAAGGGGTCTTTGAACACGCAGAAACCACGAGTCTCCTCACATTTCACGGACTCAGAGTTTTAGCCCGATTTTCCAAGGAAACGCAGCTTCAGCCATCGATCTGTCAGACGATCCAGTAACCAACTGACCAATTTCAGTCAACTTCAGTGAGAGGTCACAGTCACAGTCCCAGGGATATCAACTTTCTTTGGGTACTGGGAATAAAAAAGCAGCTGAATAGAGAGAGATTGAGGGTAGTGCCCTTCAAAGAGGGCAGGGGAAGTTCAATCTTATTTTAGACACAAAAGTGTTTACAGTGGGCAGGGGTATGAATATTTCGCCTGTGCAAGAGGGTTCAGCCAGGCAGAGGGTAAATCAGCCACAATACAGATTATCAGAGGAAGCAAAGGCTGTAGGAATTTCTGTCTGTGAAACAACACGGATTTTGGATGTGGAGTGTTTCTGTTTCACTTTTTTCTTGCAGTACCTGACCAAGCAACTAGAGATGTTGCGGCAGATGAACGAACAGCATGCGAAAGTCTACGAGCAGCTGGACCTGACAGCACGGGACCTGGAACTAGCTAACCAGAAGCTCGTGCTGGAAAGCAAGACATCCCAACAGAAGATACAGTGGTACGGCCTCCCCTCCTCCCACCGCAGTGATGCTGTACCGCAAAGACCTTCATCTCACCTTTCCCCTGCCCCAAAGCACAGCGTGTCCTTGCTATTTAAGCCATTCTCTTATCACTCAGGTTTTGCAGCTCTTTGCAACACAAGCTCATCGCAGCGATGCTGCTTAGCAGAGGTCAGCCACAGCACAGACACCCCTGGGACGAGGGCTGGATAAAGGAGTGTCTGTAGCTGCCAGGAGAGAGGCACGGCAGCCTCTCCTCCTCCTCCTCCTCCTCCTCGGATGCGTTTCCTTGAAGAAGAGGCACATAATCACACCAGGGAGGTCCCCAGCACACAGCCCGGCAGAAACGCTAGGCACAGATCCAGCATTTAGCGAAACCCTGGCTAGCCCATGCTGAAACACCAGTTTGTCGATAACTATTTCTTTCCTAAAACAGGCCCACGATCAAGGTCATCCCTGGAAACAACAGACTAAGCCACGTCCTTGCAATGCAGCATCTTTTGCCAACAACTGTGCAGGGAGGGCGTTTCAGAGCAGAGAGTTTTCCAAACTGCCTTCAGAGCCAGAACAAAAGTAAATCTCTGCCCGGTCTCTCTGTGTTTATCTCTACAAGAGAAACAAGAGGAAGAGAGTAAATCGCTGCTTGCTTTTAGGGCAGAGATATTCCAGGATAGTGCTTTTGCCCCGGGGTGACTGTTTCAGCCAACTGATTTGAGGACAGAGGGTCTCAAATTAGTACGATCCCTTGCCACTGCCTCAATCCCCCACCCTTTCCTACAAACACCCCCAGCACTCAAGAGCAACCACGCAGGGAAAGACCAACCACCGCCATGAAAACAAGTGCTGTCACACTCCCAGGGCACATGCCAGAAACTGGAAACACCTTCCATAGACTGGCTTTCCCTATAGGCAAAAAAATCCTTTCAAGGACCTGCAGTGCCTGACTCTTTATCCGTGCTCCCTCCTCTTTCCACAGCTTGACAGAAACGATCGAGGGGCTGCAGAACCAAGTGGAGGAGCTGCAAAAGCAGGTGGAGGAAATGCGGAGCTTGGAGCAGCTCCGCATTCGGCGGGAGAAGAGGGAGCGGCGCCGAACCATCCATACCTTCCCCTGCCTTAAGGAGCTGTGCTCCAGCCCCAGGTACGGAGCCTCATCTTTAGCAACTCCCCCCCACCTTCTCCCCCACCTCCTCTGCCCGTGAACAGGGGATGCGGTGGGTTAGCCCCTCTGGGGGTGCACAAAACCCCACATACGATCTAGGCTCTGCATCAAAGCCTGAAACCCAGTGCTGGAGATGAAGGGAGGACCTTCCTCTCTCCTACCTGCCTGCCTGAGCCGGCGGCGTTGACAAAGCAGAACCTTCATGATCCCAGCATCAGCGATGCCTTGAATGGGGAGACATAAGGTCTTTTTCAGAGGGCAAGAACAGCTACCCAGGAGGATCTGGATGCCTCACGCGGCTGCACTGGGCCAGGCTGCAGGGGACAGGCATTGCCTGGAGGGGCTGGGACTCTCCTGGCACGTTGGCAGGGAGCTGTGCACAAACACTTACCAGGCAGGACACATGGCTCAAACCAGCCTCTCCCAGTACAGCCCACCTAGTAACCCATCATGTGAAGAGGACCATTACCTTGAGCTGCCCACTCAGCTTCCCTTGCCGAACCAGCACAGCCCATTTTCCCTTTGCAGCCGTCTCCCAGAACAGGATCAGCATCTCTGGCATACTGAAACCAGTTGAGATGGTGCAGTTTTCCCTGTACCCACCAAGAACACCAGTCACACACCAAGATACGCCACGTGCTGCCAAACGCCCTACAAACACCTTCGGCACTATTGCACACTTGATCCTCCTTAAAACCCAGCCACTGTGTTAATTCGCTGACCTCGTGAGGGCATTTCTTGCTCAGCTTTGTCCATAACAGAGGCTTCTTTAAATAGATAAGCAATCGATAAACTTTGTTACTGAAAGCATCCCCTCCCAGAGGATACGAACAAAAGACACTTTTACTGCAGCAGCAAAGGGGATGTTATGAGGCCATAACCTAACCCCCAGCAAAATCCACTTAATGTCTCTGTGGTTCTTTTTTCCCCCATTCTGTCCCCCAAGCCCACACTCCCCCCAGTGCCTCGGGACCTCAGTTTGGCTTGCAGCTCTGCAGTTGGCTCTGAAGGTCAGGCTGCCCTTCGGTAACTTGGCAATCTGTTCAATACCCCCCGCCACCGGTCATGCCTCCCAGGGGAAGCCACGGTGCTTGCTCTTTTCCAATCTGTTCTAACCAGACAGGATGCCATGGGCACTTCACTGGGGAGGAGGAAAATCTGATTTCCCGACAGCAACATGAGGGAAGGGGGAAGTGCTTGTTATCGCTTCCCAGGCAATGAAAAAGGGGCAAGTCTGTCAAAAGTCTCTGTCTGCCTCCCTTGCTTCTCCCACTCTCTCTGGAGCACCTCCCAGACACAAGACAGCAGAGCCTGTGCTTCTGGTTTTCAGCTGGATGGGGTTTGGCGTTGTTGGCAGGTGCAGTGAGTACTTGGTGAACTCCATGATGCAGTGAGTAGCTGAGGAACTCCAGGAGGAAAAACTCAAAGCCTTCTACTTTTAGCTCAGACCAGTAGCACTTCAACGTTCATCCTTGTTTCACAGCAAGGCTGGTGACTTCTCTGTTAACCAGATGAGTCTTTTACCTTTTAGGGTTTCATTTCCCTTCCATCTTTGATCACTGGTATCAAATGAGACCACAGGTTCTCTGGGACAGAGCCTGGTCTCTGCATCCAAAAGAGCCCCAGTCACACCTTGTGGTCTCCTGGCACACAGGAGGAAGCATATCTCACTCCATGAGCTCAGGTTACCTCCTTTCTGGGCATCAGTGGAATTACTTACCTGACAGTAAGACACAATGAGTCCCTCACAGATTGTTACTTGGTCAGACTCTCTCAAGGGTCCTTCTTCTCTTTCAGGTATGAGGACGCATTCCAGGTCCACAGCTCTTCCACAGAGTTCAACCAGAAGCCACTGGAGAGGGAGAACGAGCGTCTCCAAGCTATGGTGAATTCCCTGAGGTCCCAAGTGAATCAGGAGAAGCAGCGGAAGGAGAGGGTTGAGCGAGAGTACACCTCAGTTATTCAGGAGTACTCAGACCTCGAGCAGCGAGTGTGCGAGATGGAGAACTGCAAACTGCGCATCAAGGAACTGGAAGCGGAGCTCCTAGAGCTGCAGCAGATGAAACAAGTCAAGAAGTATTTGCTCAGCAGAGAAGACAACTTGTCTGAGGCCCTCCTTGAGCCGCTGAATAACGCCCCAGAAGCAGACTACATCGACCTCTCTGAGGAGGAGGGAGGGAAAAGTCATGGGCCATCAATGACACCTTCCCCAAACCACCCTGTCCGGAAAAGCTGCAGTGACACAGCCCTCAATGCCATTGTGACCAAGGATGCCGTGAGCCGGCATGAGGGCAATTACACGCTGCACGCTAACAATGTGCGTAAACGGGGCATGTCCATCCTGAGGGAAGTGGACGAGCAGTATCACGCCTTGCTGGAGAAGTACGAAGAGCTCCTCAGCAAATGCCGGCAGCACAAGGACAGTGTGCGCCACACAGGGGTCCAAACGTCCCGGCCCATCTCTCGCGACAGCTCCTTCAGAGACTTCCGAGGAGAGGGACACGAGTTGGAAGAGCGGAAAACCATAGAGAAGACCATCAGCAAACACGTGGAAGCGGTGGACAAGCGGCTGGAGCAGAGCCAGCCCGAGTACAAGGCCCTTTTTAAGGAGATCTTCTCCCGCATCCAGAAAACAAAAGCAGACATCAATGCCACAAAGGTGAAAAACAAGAGCAGCAAATGAGTCCTGCCTCTCTGCAAACTCCCACGTGCAATCGCAACAGCCAAGTCTTCTCTCCAGCCCCAGGAAACGCCACGTGGCCCCACTGCTTTGAAGGTTCGAGAGGTCTACAAGCAAGAAAACATCACGGAGACTCAACTCACTTTTTTAAGCTGGGGCTCTGGACAACTCCTTGGGACAATTGTACATTGTAGTTAGAGGATTTCAGAAACTGTATGACGGATCCCTGCATGAGTTGCTGCCGCTGCCAGACATCACTACAGCAACGTAAACCACACCACGAAAAAAGAAAACCGATCACCTCCTCCACCCTTTTCAGCTTGTCTTACAGCCCGATTATCTGCAAGCAAAAGCCTGGATGTCCTCCAGCATTCTGCCACAGCTGGAGCGCAGTGTTTCAATGTAAAACAAAAAGCCATCAGAACTTCAGGGGCTGCTCCAACACGCCAGCCCAACCCTCCACTTTGGTTTTATGGCTAAGAACCTACGCTTGTACCCAAGAGATTTCCATCTACGCCTTCCCCTTCCCCAAAGGGCAGTATGTTCTTGCTGTTTAAGCCATTCTCTTATCAGTCAGGTTTTTCGGCTATTTACAATGCAAACTCATTGCAACTGGAAAAACTTGAAGAGAAACATAAAACTGATTGTTCCGTCTTCATCAGCGTCGTGTAGTATTTCAGTCCATACTCTCCAGACTTTGTTGGCATATGGGATTTCCTCGCTTTAAATCTGCCCCAGTATTTCAGCCCAGGTGAAGCACTGTGCCTGGTAGGAACTTGATGACCAGGGCTTTCCCACAAGCCAGACAAGAAGTGCTATTACAGTATCAGAGACATGCTTCCATCTCATGGTCTGGGTACCAGCCCTCTGTGCTGTGCTCTTCAAGAGGTTGTCATTGCCCCATTGTAGCAAACTCCTCGAATACAGCCTGCATGGGATCGCAAAACTGTCTACCAGTGACTTGCCCGCAAGCAGAAGGATAAAGCACCACACTCGCACGGCGCCAGGAGCTCTGGCCCTGGCGGTAGCCCTGATCACACGTTGCCCCACGCTTTTGCTCTGAACACCTCCCCAGTCAAGAGGACAGGTTTCAGTTTTCTGCTGAAAATAATCTTTCTTGGCTGAGATACTGTCTCCAAAGGTTGTCACCTCTCATGTTCCAGTTCACCTTCCAGCACTGAAATCTCCTCACTTTTGCTTCCACAGACACGCAAACATACAGCCAAAAGGCCGCTGCAGTCTCAGGAATCACCGGTTTCCATTTTCCATGAACTAGATGTTGACCTTGAATGGTCAGACACGTGTTTTAGGCAGAGAAGCGACATTTCATTACCGCCTAGACAATACCCTGAGCATTGAGCCACAAGAAACGAGCAGTTCAGTGTAAGCTACCTATTCTGTACCAGCCTGGAGACAAACTTCAGGCCAGATTTGGATTCTATTTTCACCAGCTTACATCCCAAAATCTTGGGGAAACGGTTGGGATTTTTGCAACATTGAGACAAATAAATGAGAATCTGGCTTTGGAGGGGGAAGACTGTTAAAATGTAATTAACCTCCAAGTCTAGGGCCTTGACATTATGAGGAGCTACCTTTCTTTCACTTACCATGGAATTAGTCCAAAAATACACCTGACCCCACCCCAAATACCCTCTTTTGTTAAGCTGAGTCCCACGGAGGTAAGTTGGCAGAAGTGCAATGCCCAAACCACAGCCGCTCCAGAGGTCTCCTCCTCAACCCACCCACCACCACCCGCTCCGCTCTTCCATGCTCTGCATTTACAGGTGCCCTATGGCCCCAAACTTGAGAAACATTAGGAGCCATACGCACGACTGTGGCTACCAGCTCTGTAACAGTATGGAGAACCTTCATGCCTTATTTATTTATAATGGAAAGCAGTTGTCTAATAAAATAAAATAAATAAAGACGAACAACAACAGCAACAAAAGCATCGTTGTCGATTTTCTCGGGGCATCCACCCCCCTGTTAATTCACCATTCACAGCAGGGGATGTCTGAAGCAATGCCGGTTTAAGTCAGCCAACGTTTACTCCCGCAGTCATCTGGTTGCTGCAGAGGTGTGGGAAGGGGATCGCCTTCACCTTCCGTTTTAAACAATCCTGTGGGAATGAGCATCACAGTTAAGTGTGCAGCAGATTAAATATATTTTCAAATGCTTTATTCTCTTCTTGAATAAAAAGAAACACCGGTATTCTCAAAGCCGAGACTTTCTTTACAGCTCTTTTTACTTCTCAGAGCAGCAGAAGAGTTATTAATTTGATTTTCATGTACAATTTGGGTCAAGAAAATGCTTCAGGCTCCTTTGCAGAAAGCAGAGAGGATATGCCGAACTACACTGCTGCATTATTTATATAACATACATTTTATGCACTTGGACTACTAACATTTGCCACACGATAAAAACCCTTCTTTTGTCAGCTCTGAAGTCTCTGCAAAACTGTGCAATTTCTAAGCTTTCAATTCAAATGCTGTTTTTGTTTTGGTCTTCCTTGAAAAACCACACGTCCAAAAATGACTGATGTCAGTAACACGATATTAGTATTTGGCTTAACAAAGGAACAGCTGCCGTATATCAGCAGTTTGTTCAGCAAAGTGCTGAGGGCATTTTTTCTGCATCCAAAAATATTAGTGGCCGTATATATGCACGTCCTGATGACAGTATGAGTCAGAGTCACTTGATTTTTTTCTTGAGTGAGGCTTTCAGTGATCAAAGGAGGAAAAAATAAGCATCTTCTGGCCTTTTATCCCACCTTTTATCTAAACTTTTCAAATTGCTTTGAAAACACCAAGGAAAACTACACAGCTCCATTAAGAGGGAAGAAGAGAGTATTAAGCAACCACACTGCTCCCCATCAAAACTGGGCTAATAGAGAGCAGCAGCTATTTAACAGCACACCCCCACAATTCAAGACAGAAAGAAAACTACTGCATGCAATTAAAATCGCTGAGAAAAAGTACGATATAATAGGAAATAATGACTAATTTCAGATTTTGGCAAAACCAACGACCCTATTCAGCTCACACCATTAAGATCAACAAAGGCACAGCTTGTCAAGAATTCAGTTTTATGCTGAATTTGAAAGACAACATTTAGGCAAGTACATTTCCATCAGATCTAGTCTGGCTTCTTCCTTTACCACCAGTTTGAATAACCCTTCAGAAAAGCACCCGTCATTGCAAGGAGGGCTGGCCCACTTGAAGCAGAAATTCAAGGGTTTTCCAGAGCTCGAACTCTCACAGAGGAGGAGATTTCCTGATTCAGCAGTTTCCCTCTCTTACAGGAGCTGAGACCTTCTGGAAGGTCCCTCAAAGTCCCAACTTGCTCCTACACTAACGGCTTGTGCCCTCACTCACATAAGGAGTGACCAGCTCCTTGGACACATCATGTTTTAGGGTTGGCTCCTTACAGCTCTTGCTCACCAGTGACCACCACCACCACCACCAAATGGGGCAAGCTTGCTTTCTAAGCCAGCATCAGTACTGAGGCAGTTCATGTCTCCAGCTTAAGTGTCAAAAGCTTGGCTCTCCTTGGGTCACGCCAAAATAAGACCTTGTCATCCCAAGCCCTGCCTGCCAGGGAGAGCTGTTTCCACCCATCCAAGCAGAGATCATTCTGCATTTTAGCAAGGTTCTTCGGATGTCTGCATCAGGTAACGCAGGAATGAAGCAAAACCAGAGCAGCGTCCTTTTAGATGGCTCTGGCTTCAACTGTGTGACCTCCAAGCTCCTTTCCCAGCCCCTCTGTGCGCCACACAACGACACCGTCCTTGGCCTGTGTTACCAGCACAACGCCGACGTGTTTGACAACAGTTGGTAAAATGAGTCATCCTGCTTTGGATATTTTATCCATCCCTCTGGCTAGAAATTACAAACATTTACCTGTTCCCTGTTAGAAATTAAGGTCACCAGATGGCATGATTTGTCTCTGACAGTTCTGGGTTTTCTCCTTACAGCATCCCGTTTTCAGCCGAGTTTGGCTGGGGGAAGCAGAGCGGAACCTCAGGACACAGAGATTTGGTTGAAACAAAGCGTGG
Organism: Burhinus bistriatus; assembly: GCA_013397275.1. Lineage (NCBI taxonomy): Eukaryota > Metazoa > Chordata > Aves > Charadriiformes > Burhinidae > Burhinus > Burhinus bistriatus. Next base: position 19,647 of record VYXH01000943.1, on the reverse strand, counting down.
AGCCCTCCGTGGCAGGCGGGCAGCCAGGGCAGACGGACCACCAGCGTTCAGGACCTGCTCATTTCCCAAGGACCGAGTTTTCTGATTTTGCAGTGATTATCTAGACGGGACCCAGCTCAGCTCCTCAATCACATGCTGTCTTTATATCAGCTTTGAAACACCCAACAGTTTTAAACAAAAGATCGTCAGCTCCTGTCAAAACACCAGCGCAAATGACAGCCCCATCCCTGCCTGCGCATTTTCCTGCTGCCAGAAATAGCAATCCCTGCCCCTCTCAAACGCCCGCCCTTCTTGTCAAGCCAACCTGACAGCTCCAGCAGGAGTAAGAGCTGAAGGATTTCCACAAGTTCTTCACTGCCCTGCCTCCCCCTTCTACTTCGGCATCTTTTTTACAGACCTGGAAACACACGTGTGCTGCTGTAACAGCATTCAAAAAAACCCAATTATATATATACATGTATATAAAACTTTTTCGCGCTCTTGAGCGGATGAAAATCTGAAACATTGCCGGTGCAAAAACTAGAGGGTACATAAAAAATGCTGGATGTATCTTCATTTTTACGCCCATCCGTCACTGTTCGGCTCGTGAAGGTGTGGGGTGCAGGTGGGAACACGCTGTCCCCCACCGCTGCCAGTGCCCTGAGGAGCTGGAAACAACCTGCCCAAATCAGCCCCTGACATCCACCCCAGGGCCTCCCACACCCCACACC
>VYXH01000943.1:0-7500 GCA_013397275.1 Burhinus bistriatus | reverse complement strand
TCTCACACAGGTTGGGATCTCGCCTGATCCTTTCGTCATTCAAGTGGATTATTTTTTTTCCAGCAGGGGCTGCGCCGAGGTACGTCTGCACCTACTACGATGTTGTCGAGTACCTGAACATTTCCTCTCACAGCCAGGTGCACGCACACATACTGCCCAAGACAAACTCGAAGGAGCCTCTGGAAGTGAAGATGGATTTTATGCTGGTGGCTATTCTCTCTGTGGTAAGGACCCAAAACTCCCATCGAGTCGTTATAACAGAAAACTGGGCAATTGTTAGATTGGGGTCTGAGCCTTCTGCCAGGCAGGGCTGGGCCAGCGAGGCCACGGGGATGAGAATCAGCCCCTTCCAATTCTTCAGCTTTCTGCTGTTTGAAAGCATTTTCGGAAGATCTGGAGTATTTTCTCCCACCTACTTCCAGGAAAAAGTTCAGAGCCAGATTCAGACAAACAGCCTGCTTTATAGCGGGCTCTAAAAACCGCCCTGCGGAGTGCCTCAGCTGAGCGATGCAGGGCACTGGTATGTAAATGTTAACAATAATCTTTTTTTTAAAAAAAAAACCATTGGACCGTATGCTCCCACTTTTCCTTTCAGCTGTAGGACCCAGACCCTTGAGCTCTCCTCCTGAGTTTCTGCAACCTGTGCTGTCCACCGCAAGAGTAACAGGGGAGAGCTGCTGCGCTCTGGGTGTACCTAAGAAAATCAGCTAAATACCTTCCCTTCTGTTTCTCCAGGTTGAAAAGCTCCAGACGGTCAGTTTTTACTTCGTGTTGAACCTGGTAGGTCCCTCGAAAGCGTTTCTCTCCTTCCTCGGCTGGTGCCGAGCCTGGCACTCATTTCTCTCCTGCAACGTCTTCCCCCAGGAGTGGAAAAACACTTTTGCAACCTGGGACCCACAGGATTTCTGTAACATTTCCAAAGTCATTCTGCCCAAGAATACGTACTGGTCTCCCCCCATCTTCATTTTAGAGCGGTAGGTTCCCCTTTCATTTTTATCCCCTGGCTTAAGAGAAATACAATGGATGCAAACTGTTGGTATTATCGTACGAAATGGGATAAACTCATACAGTTAAAAGTTGTTCCCATGAGCTGTCTGTAACCAAGAACCTCGTAATTTAGATTAACGGTGACCACAGTTTATTCAAGGCACTTTCTGTCTCTGTAATACTGTAACATCTCCAGAAACGTCCCATCTGGGCTGTAGTTAAAGCTGAGGAAGCAGCAGAGACCGGCAATGTCATGGAATGAAACGACCCTTAGCAGACCTGTGGGTCTGACCGAGGGATGGGCACCACCGCTGGCTCTTGGGCTGGGGGAGAGGAGGGAGAGGCAGCTCTGCAGCACAGCCACGAGCCCCTGCCCCAGGGAGAGTGGGAAGCAGAGGGGAGAGAGGCAGGACTTCCCTTAGGAGGTGCAGAACTACCACGAACCTTAGTCCAGGGGCACTCACCAGCCCTTCTTCAAGCCCCAGGTTTCCTCTGCTCACTGCTCCATCCCCTGGCTGGGTGACGGCGCGGAGGCCCCCCAAAGGACCCTTACAGCCCAGGCTCTTGTGGGACTGAGGAGCGTTGCAGCGTCTTGGAGCTCGGTCGCTTTCCACTTTTGTTTCCCCCAGAGTGAACGGACAAAACTCGAACTTGGATTATATGGTCGTCATGCACAACGGCAGCTTCAACTCCACCCAGCCCTTCCAGGTTACCTTAACGTGCAGCTTGATGATCCTCAAGTTTCCCTTTGACACCCAGACATGTAATTTGAGCATAGCCTCCTTTCTCTACCCAGGTACGGCGGCAAGCTGAGTTTGACCACAGCTGGGCTAAATTTGCAGGAGGAGGAAGAGATGAGATGGACCCTGGCTAACTCTTGGGTTCCCTTAGCAGCACCCCACGCTCAGGCTGGGTTAGTGGGGTTGAGGTCATGTAACACCAGGGAAAACGGGCTAAAACACTGTCATTCTGTTTTGGCACGTTTCCCAGTACCATCTCTGGAAGCGTCTGGATGTTCTGTGGCAAGTCCCCCTGGGACTGTTCTCTACAAACCAAGAGACTTTGAGGCTTCCTGCAGCAAGGCCGCTTGTTCACATACAATGTTGCAGGACTGATCTTTAAACACACCTGAAAGCCATGGAAACGAGAGGAAATTAAGGACAGTTTCAGGCGTCCAAACTGTAGTCAGAGTTCATCCCAAGAGGAAGGGTTGTAAAATAAGCAGAGGTGACATGAAACCTTCCAGCTCCCGTCTGCAAAGGACAACTGTCCTAATTCAGCAGAGATTTCCCCTCTGATCCAAATTCCCAGAGGTCCAGCCAAGTCTCTTCACCTGAGTCCTTTTTAATTTCTCCCTGATGGGCTAAGAAACCCCAGCAGTACGAGAAACGTTGCCTTTCCCCATCTGCCCCATCTGCACACGCCCTTGGTTGGGAGGGAAAGGGAGAGGAAATAACTGACCTCTAATAAATACCTAAATTCTGCAACTTCTCTCCTCCTCTGCCTCCCGCCCAAGCAGTAACAGACCTCGTCATGAAGACAAGACGGTCACCAGCTGAGATGATGAAAGCCAGCCAGAGTTACTTCCTAACTGATGGAGAATGGAAGTTTACCAACCTGAGCATCATTGAATACATGGAACAGCTGGATGACGAACAATTTTCCGTGGTCACCTATGTGGTACGGCAGTACTTTCATGTTATATTGCACTGACTTGCCACCAAAAAAAAAAAAAAAAAGGAGTATGAAACAAGGTCATTTTCTAAATTGGGGACCAAGCATTCACCCAACACAGTAAGTTATCTCCTGCTCACCTAAATTTTGTCCATCTTCTTCAACAGATTTCCATGGAGAGACGACCCACTCTCTATATTTTGAACCTGATCCTCCCAACGTGTGCCCTGTATCTGCTGGATATGGCTGTGTTGTTTGGACCCAGCTCTCTCGAGGAGAAAATTAGTTTCCAGATTGCCATCATCCTTGGCAGCTCCATGTTAGCCGTGATTCTCAACAACATCCTCCCAACTTCCTCCAACAAACCACCCATAATAGGTACCCATCTTTATTGAATAAAAACTAATGGATTTTTACACAGGTACCAACTCTGAGGAAGGTCTTTGGGCGTTTATGGACACGTTCATGAACACTGAAGTCATGAACAGCTAAGCTTTATCAGCTTGCTGGAGTTAGAAATTTCCCCCCTTCCCCACCGGGCAACTCAACGCAGACAGGATTACATTCAAGAAAATTATGCCAATTATCGAGGGCTTGCTTTGTTTTCGTATCGTTCTGCAGTGGTATTCTTCTTAGGCACCTTCCTGCTCATGATCATGGCTGTGTTGGACACCTTCTTCCTGTTGCACCAGCAGCACAAATCCCTACGCTTAGACAAGGAGCTCAGAAGCTTCCAGCCAGGTAAAGCAACCCACAACCTCTTAAACGGGTAGGTCGGGTTTCCCGCACTTTACTGCCGGTTCCTTTGAGCGAGGGTGGGTTTCCTCAGGGCAACCAGTGCTCCAGGCAGTATCAGTCGTGGTAGTCACCCCCCAACCCCCCTATACCGACACGTGGTTTTTGCTCTATGCAGATGCACACGCCGAGCTGGCGATGACGGCCACGAACAACCAGACCATGAAACACCTCACCAAGGAAGGCGCTCAGCTGCTGAACCTGCCCAAGAAGGCCGGGGGAAAAGGGCAGCCAGCCAAGCCCCACTGGCAACAGCAGAAGCAGGACCCATTCCTGCCAGTTCTGGAGAAGGTGCTGCTCTACAGTCACTTCTTCCTGTCCTTACTCTTTTTCGCTCTTATTTCTGTAAAATGGAGCAGCTAGAGACCAGCTCAGTGCAGCACTCGTTCACTTGCTCTCCATTGTATCGCTTCTAACCCCTCTACTGCAATTTTTTTTCCTGCTTGATTCATAGAGCTGAAGTTCTTTCAGCTGCCTAAATAAAATAAAAATAAAATTAAAACCCCAAACCCACAGGGCATGAGATCTGCCTGCTCAGTGCTTTGTACTCTAGTTCATCAGAACTATGTACGTTCTTGAAGTATCCTGTGGGAAAGCAAAGTATTCGAATAAAACAGTACTGGAACTGGGGGATAATACCTTCGTTCTATCCATCAGGAATTCTTACCACAAACATGACCATCAGAAAGAGGAGTTAGGGCCCTTCTCTTACGCTGATGTTTTGATTCTGAGAAAAGGTGTTTAAGAATTCCACCTCAGATAACTGAATAAAACAATGCAAGTCTGAAGCATTTGTACTATTGTTTCAGTGAGACCCGCATCATTCAGAAACCCAGGACAGAGAGAATAACAGGATCAGCAGGATTAACGGGGCAATACTAAGGACGATTTAAAAAAAATTTTAAAAATAACTTTTTTTTTTCCAAATGTACCTCAACACATCTACACTCCCTCAACTCCTTTAGCAATTGGCTGCATTTAAACCATCACAACCAACCTAGGAAACAGCCCTAGACCTCTGCCTGTAGAACTACTAAGACATATCTCCCACTGCATCACAGCTCACCACAAAATACACTCCAGCATCTCAAAAGGCTTTCCACACTCAACTTCTGAGCAACTGTTTGCCTCTGTTGGCAGAAGAACTACGTTCCCTGCACCGCGTGGTTACACAGATGAGCAGACGGTTTATTTGCACTACAGAAGATGCAACAGGACTCAGCTTGATCAACAGGTCTAGCTGGGATCTTGGTCCTTGCTACAAAAACAAGCTCACAGGCAGAAAAGACAAAATGGAGGAAAAGTGGGCTGTTTGCAAGTTAGTGTATCATTCCACGTGTCTCAAAACCTTGCAACCTCATGTCTAAGATCTAAGCCACAGACAGGAGGGAAAGTACTTTATTGAAAAGATCACAGAGTCTGACAGTTGTTGGACAAACTGCTTCCAGACAAGTTTACAGATCAGCAATCGGCTTGTGGGGCCAGAATGGGTATTTCTCCTTGTCCAGTTTGGTTTCAGGGAAGGCTTCATGCAAGTCTTCAAGTGTCATCTGTTCAAAGGGAATCATGCTTCTGAGCTTCTGAAGCTTGAAGGGGGAGCAGAGACAAACACGTTACAAGTCACTTGTCAGCAAGAAAGAGCAAAGCACACACAAGTAAGAACAAGGTGTGTGCCAGGCTGGGTTAAAGAGAATATTCACTAAGCAAAGTCCAGACTTACTTGTTGCTCATACTGGGCAATACGAGCTTTGGAAGTCTGCACATACTCAGCAGTGCTCTTTGCCTGCAGGAAAGCAGAGGACATGGTGAATACGGTTATGATAAAGACGGTGACCTAGAGTGAACCTGTAACCCCATGCCTTAAGTTGGCATTAACATTCATCATCATTACACTAGATATGTGGACAGAATCTTGATCAAATCCCAAACAGCCAAACCCTTCCACGTGCAGAGATTCTCTTGCTTAGCCAAAAGCCAGAGACACGTGCGAAGCCATGCTCTAGCTCAGGCTGCCCTGCCTGCGCAGATGCACAGAGAACATGAGAACATCCCTTCCCTCTCACCCCTCCCCATCCTCACAGAAGTTGGAGACAACCCCGGCATTAGGGAACAGGTTAAACACTTACGGCTTCCTGCTCTTGGGCATCAATTTTGGCAGTTTGTGTATCCACTGGCTCAGGAACCTTTAGTGCACTGAACTGTACATCGAAAGAGAAAATTGTTTATACCGTTTGACTGAAATAATCCTTCACACCAAGGTCATTTTTCCTAGCAGCAGAGAAGCGTTCCCTCCTTTCTTCCTAGGATATGCTCACAACCATAGAAGTTCACAAGCTTTCTAAAACTGATCACTGCAGCCTGACTGTGCTTCACAAGCAGCACTGCTCACCTGTGAGCTTAGAGTAGTCTATTCTGTACTGCATACCACCACCAGGACACGTAATACCACACACATTCATCACAGCCCTTTACAGAGCAAAGCACAGCATTGTAAGCAAGCAAGAAAATCTAATACTAAAGACTTATTATATCACAGACTTATTTCCCCCAGACAAAGTGCCCAGATCCATCTGAGCTAAGCGGGTCCTCCCAGCTTGGGGAGGCCAATTTTCATAGCATCAGCGACACCACGCATCCTTCAGCAAAAGCCTCGCTGGTGCTTTTCAATTCCTGCTTATAAAGGGGATGGCAACCCCTGCAGGCATCCGCTAGCGTTACACGTTTCAAAGTGTGCAGAGCCACACTCGCCACCTTCTTCCATTCAGTGAGTTCGAGAAATACTTCAAATGTTTGCTTCAGGAGAGGTACTACCCAAGAATTCACTCCTGCAGCCAAAATATTTATCAAGTTTTCTTTCATCACCGTACAGTGCCACAGGTTTCCTCCTGAAAGATGGCACTGAAGTGAACTCCTTGAGATCAGCGACACTGATCTGCAGGATGTAAAGCTGGGGCACCTGCTAGCTAAAACCAACCCCTCCCCGATTCTGGTATTTTCCACTCAACACCAAAGACATTTCGCATTTAAACCCCAAAAGAGTGATACTCAGCCGACAAAGATACTGACCTTCTTCTGAAACTCATCCACCATGCCAGCTTTAGCAACAGTAGCCTTGTAGTGAGCCCAGTCAATGGTTGGGGGCTTCTCTGGCAGGGCAGCCAGCCTAAAGAGACGGAGGACAGCAGTCACGGCCAGCACTAGGAGTAACCCTGCGCTATCACTTGCTCTCTGCCACCGTTACTTTCCAGAGCATCAACAGAGCCTGCTAAGCTTAGGTTAAATAACTTCAGGTCCATCATTAACAAGCACTGATGAACCATTTCTGCAAATCCCTCTGCTCTTGAAATAGACCTCTCTACAGGGACAAGAGGAGTTCAGCCTGCAGCCCTGCTCCACTCCCAACTACTATCAGCACCTCTGGGCGCAGCCCTGTAAGAAAGGATTAGGCAGTTTTCACAATTCTGAGCTAGAGGCACTCAGCAATATTAGCTGTAACAGCCCACAGCATTTGTATCAAGCAGCGGATGCTGAAGCATTTGAGCAGACTCATTAATTTGTGCAGCATTTAACAGAATAACAAAGCTTGCAAAGTGTTTTGAACATGCCAAAGCAATTTGCTTTCACAGAACTGCCTTTTTACATTGCAGCTATTGTTTCACTCTGGGGAGGATTAAAGACGACTTGCCAAAAAAAGCCACCAACTGTCTTGAAGGTGACCTGCTTTAATGCATCTCAGGACGTTGCCACGGGACCACAGTTACCAGTAATGCCTCAAGCCGGCACCACAAAGGTCGAAGGGTTCAGCTGAGGGACTGAACCCCTCCCCACCCCCACCCCCAGCAGCAGGGCAGACACTCACCGGGCCGACAGCGCGTCGCTGCGGGTCTTCAGAGCGTTGAACATGGCCCTCTGGTTGGGGGGCACCCTCTCGGCGAAGGCCGCCCAGTCAATGGCCTTGATGGCAGCTCTGCGGCCCGCCATGCTTCCAGCCTGTGCCCAGGAGAAAGGACACCAGGCGGGTTACACTAGGGAGAAGGGAACGGG